>JBBPBX010086012.1:0-14983 GCA_038048925.1 Garcialebias charrua | reverse complement strand
ATACATTCTCTGCCATTCCAGATTTCCTCATGCAGCACCACAGCTCCTCCTTCTGCACGCTCAGCATTTTTTTTTCTTCTAAATCCCACAGACACAACAAGTTCTTCTTACCCTCTCTGTACTTCATCTGCAGCCTCTGAGCAAATATGGCATCTGGTTGCTGCACACCATAGTCTTGTTTAAGTCTAGTTTCCACAACTCTCCCAGATCTTCATCATGTGACTCATCAGTGTAACACCCTTGTTCATAAAATCTAGCACCAGCACAATATTCTTTAGCTATTTTTTCATCTAAATAGCAAAACAAAAAGCAATAACTAAAGACTTTGGACCTGACTGAAAATTGTTGGATTTTACCTGGATTATTGAGCATATTTTGGTGTAATTCTGGCCTTCTACCTCTGAGATGTACTGAATGCAGAGTTTGGAGTTAAAGTTTGCTAAAGTTAAGACCATTTTGCTCTGAACTACATTCTATATGAACATGTTTCAAAGCCAAATGAACAAAAACAACAGTACTGTATAGGAGTGTTTATGTTCATATCGTTTGAGGAATTACTTGAGAAACTTTTTCTTTAGAATATAAAATATGTATTTTTCATTGATGGAAGTTGAGAGTGTCTCATGGGGTGCCATTTGCAAAGTTGCACAGTCAAAAATTAACATCAATATTTTGGTTTATTTAGCTTTTAATAAGAAAAAAATATATATATTATTTTTTTCAGTCATTTTCAATATGTTATTCATATATAATGTCATACTTTGTAGTTCCCAATTAAATGTTTAATTTACAAGATAAATATTTAGTTTTCAAACTAAATACTTAACTTGCAAGTTAAATATTTAGTTAGTAAACTAAGCATTTAGGTGTATATTAAATATTTAATTTACACTTAAATATTTAGTTTAACTACATATTTAATTTCTTAGCTAAACATTTAATTCCTAAACTAAATATTTAATTTGCTGGCTAAATATTTAACTCAGACCTAAATATTTAACTAGCAAGTTAAATATTTAGCTAACACATTAAATATTTAACTAGCAAGTTAAATATTTAGGTCCAAGGTAAATATTTACTTAGAAATTTAAATATTTATTTTTGAAATGAAATGTTTAGTTTGTAAAATATATATTTAGGTCCGAGCTAAATATTTAGTTATGTAGGGGTTATGGGGTGATCAGTTTTACTGATTTACCTGTCCACCAGATGTAAATTGAGCAAGGTTTAGACTGACACAAATTATCATCAATAATTCACGGGTTCTCTCCTTTTCAGATTAATCAATAAATCTTGTGACCAGCTGATAAGATGTAACAGGCATGAAATGTTAATTTATGTGGATTCAGCAGGACTGAACCATTTATTAACAGAATCATACAATTTACATCATAACATGTACAGTACATTGATTGATCAATCTATTTCCTATAATTTACTCGTCAGCAGATTTAATTGTGAACAATAGAAACAAGTAATAAGATGATATATTTACTTATATCTGGAAGCATTTAACTTAATGTTGGCGAAGATAAAGTGAGGAGGATAAAAGATGGAGGAAAAAATAGAGGAGAAAGATGTAGAGATTTATCTTGAGTTTTCAACCAGAATGACCCTCTTCCAAATGAATCCAGCTAGACTCATCGTACGCTTCCAGTAAACAATAAGCGACTCTTTACCTTTTCAGACGTTCAGTCTCGGTTCTGGTAAGAGTTGAGAAGCAGCCTTGGACGTAAAACGGGTCGTAAGTCCTGCTAAGTCCAAGTTGGACTTCAGCGTGTCTACCTATTAAGCATCTCGTTGATGTCCGCCTTTTTCAGCAGAAGTAGTGGTACTTCCTGATTGGTTTCAAAATAAAACGTTCCTCAAAGGAATTTTCATTCAAAGTGGAGCTTACACTCTGTTCTGGTTTCATAGCAGGCGTGCCGTGAAACCTTGCTGATGTAAAGGGGTCCTTAATGCTTGACTCCATTCACCAGCTCTTAGGAGAACGAACTTAGCTCTTACTCTCCATCCAGACTAAAGAGAAACAGGAAATGGAACTTTTAAGGGGAACTTAACGTCAGAGTTTCCTCCTCGTTCCATTGGCTCTTGTGACGAGAGTAGGAGTGAAATACAGTAAGTCAGAAGGTTAGGAGGTGTGAAGGAAACAGAGAATCTGTTTTGAAAATAGAGGGAATTGTTTTTAGAATGAAAGGAGACAGAACGCCAACTTTTGTCTACGACATGATCACACTGTCTCTTAACAATTTAAACAAAGACTGGAAGATCATTCAGTCTTGGCCTCCCTTCACTGGCTACCGGTTCATCTTCGAATCCAATTCAAAATTCTCATGTATGTCTACAAATCGCTGAACAGTCTCGCCCCCGCCTATCTCTCGGATCTGATTCACCCATATGTCCCTCCACGTGCTTTGAGGTCAGAGGATCAGGTACTCTTAATAGTTCCAGAAACTCGCCTTAAGCGCAGGGGTGACAGGGCGTTCTCTGTAGCAGGCCCAAGACTCTGGAACGAGTTACCGCTGCTCATCAAACAGGCCCCCTCCCTCTCGGTTTTCAAATCCCGGTTAAAAACTCACTACTACTCCATCGCTTTCAATGCCAGCTGATTTGTATTGGATCGTTTGATTTATGATCTGCAATGTTTTTATGTTTTTCGTGTTGTACTTCATTGTCTGTGTTGCCTGTTGCGTGTTTGTTTGTCCAGCACTTTGGTGTGGACTTGTTCCTGTTTAAAGTGCTTTATAAATAAAATGGTATGGTATGGTATGGTATATTCTTGCACTTTGACATAGTTTGATTCACCATATTAAAGAATAACACCAGCATAATAACACATGATCATAAAAATGACAGAAAGTTATTGTTTTGATATACTTGAATTAGAACAAATTTAAAGAGTAAAAAGAGTCTCTTGTGAGAGGTTATGTTCTTAGATTCAAACTAAATGGAATAAATCAGTTTTCAGTTTTTCACTGGCTCTCAGAGAAAAGGTACTGAGGGATTCAGTGATAAGGTGTGTCCATTACGGTCTCAGAGAGACGAAGGTCTGGTCCAGTTGGCAAATTAAATATTTAGTTTAGGAATTAAATGTTTAGTTTAGAAATTAAATATTTAGTTAGTAAACTAAATATTTAGGTGCAAATTAAATATTTAATTTATACCTAAATGTTAAATATTTAAGTATAAATTAAATATTTAATTTGCACCTAAATATTTAGTTTACTAACTATAGTATATTTAACTTGCAAGTTAAGTATTTAGTTTGTAACCTAAATATTTATCTTGTAAATTAAATATTTAGTGAGATCTGTGTAGAGTGAGTGAGGTCAAGTTCTTGGGCGTTGTCATTGATGACAAAATAACTTGGAAAAAACATATAGATTCTGTAAAAATGAAAATATCTAAATCCATTGCTGTACTGTATAAGGTTAGGGACCTATTGAATGACAAAGCGTTGTATTTGTTGCATAACACTATCATTGTTCCACATTTAATTTATTGCATTGATGTTTGGGGAAAAGCATGTAAAACTATTACAAAACCTATTTTTATTCTACAAAAAAGAGCCATAAGGATTATTGCAAGAAAACATTACTGTCATCCATCTAGTATACTGTATTATTTTTTTCAGTTGAAATTACTGAAGTTCCATGATTTAGTAGATTACCATATTTTAATGATGATGTATAAAGCTCATAACAATGCACTACCCTCAAATATTCAGACATATTTTGTTAAAAGATCAAGCTGTTACAATCTAAAGGGAACTGATATATTTGTAAAGACACAGTACAGTAGCTTGAAGGGACGGTCTACCTCAGTCCAGGGAGTTGGATTGTGGAATGACTTGGAGTGTGATGTGAAAAAAGCAATGTCAATGTTTGTGGAAAATAATAAACAGTGAATTGTTGAAGAAATATGTATGAAGTAGTTCAATGTGTAATATTTCGAAATTTGAAAATTGAGACGAGTTATTCATTTTTTTATTACTTATATAGGTAGTCCCCGACTTACGAGCGAGTTCCGTTCCTGCGAGGTGCTCATAAGACGAAATCTCGTATGTCGGAACACGAAACACGTGTCGCTCGTAAGTCCGGATTTTTGGTCGTAAGTCGGAAAATTTATGCTAGCGCTACTACGAACACTCATTTTTCAACACAAACATACATACTAGTTCATAGAAACTTGTTTACAAACTGTTAGCTAACACACTTTCATCTAAAAACACATACCAGTGCTGTATTTTCTGTATGTTCTGTACAACTTTACTGTTCGTTAGTCAGCCCGTAAGTCCGGAACCTTGTATGTCGATGCGCTCGTAAGTCGGGGACTACCTGTATAATGATTGTTTGAATTTATTATTTTGAAAAGGGGCAGATATAATAAGATATTTTTCTTCTTTCTGCCGCCTTTCACTTTATATTTTCTTTTTTATAAGATGCATGTGTTTGTTTGTTATGTATTTATTTTTACAAAATGAATAAAATAAATGAAAATGAAATATTTAACGTACACCTAAATATTTAGTTTACTAACTAAATATTTTACTAGTTTGTAAACTAAATATTTATCTTGTAAATTAAATATTTAGTCACACCAGTTTAGTTTTTTATATTTTTTAGAAAATATGACTTTGAAAAAAAACCCGACTTTTTTTATTCTTATGAAAGGCTATCAAAATATTGATGTTAATTTTTGACTGTGCAACTTTACAAACGGCACCATAGCTCATCAGTCCCGGTTTGTTTGGGAATGGGATAAATTGGAGTACAGTATTTAATGTCAGGGTGTGCTAATGTCCACACTGGTTTAAACCAGTGTTTTTCAACCAATGTACCTAGGCACACTAGTGTGCCGTGAGTGATCGTCAGGTGTGCCTTGGAAATTATCAAAAAAGACCCCCCCCCTTCTACAACCTCTTTAAATTTAAGACCACATTGTTGTGGTACTGTTTGGCTGTATTTTTGAAGACATGTTAAGTGCAATTTGAAATAAGAAATATAAAATATGATAAAAATTCATTTTTGTGTTTATTTATCCATACATAGTATAGGATAAATAGGATACATAGTATCCTCCTCCACCGTCTTCATGTGGAGGTCGGTCTCTGTGACACTGTCCTGGACTGGTTCAATTCTTTCCTCTCCAATAGGCTGGAATGTGTTAGCCTTGGCAATGCCACTTCCCAGACAGTCGGTGTCTCCTGTGGTGTCCCTCAGGGGTCAGTTCTGGGGCCCCTGCTGTTTTCCCTCTACATGCTGCCTTTAGGTCAAATTATTAATCAGTTCAACATTTCTTTTCACTGCTATGCCGACGACACACAGCTTTACATCAGGACTGGAACATCATCATCATCCCTATCTCCGTCTTCACTCACTGTTCTCTCTGCCTGCCTGGAGGAAATAAAGGCATGGATGAATCAGAACTTTCTTCAATTAAACTGCTCGAAGACTGAGGCCATATTGATTGGCACCCCTCACCAGATACAAACATCAACTTTAACAACAATCTCCTTCTCTGGTCAAGACATCCCCCTCTCCACCTCTGTTACAAATCTTGGAATAAAAATGGACTCTCATCTTACATTTGAAAATCACATTAAGCATCTGTTTAAAACCTGCTTCTTCCATCTTCGAAACATCTCCAGACTTCGCCCATCTCTGACTTTTCCTGATGCTGAGAAACTCGTCCATGCCTTTGTCTCCTCCAGGCTCGACTACTGCAACTCCCTGTTTATTGGTATCCCTGGCAAAAACCTTCAGAAACTTCAATACATTCAAAACAGTGCAGCAAGGATTCTGTTGAGAGTTCGTAAATTTGAACATATTACACCCATTCTCCATAACCTCCATTGGCTTCCTGTCACCTACAGAATTCAGTACAAAACTGCTCTCATTACCCATCAATGCTTGCACGGCACTTCACCTGACTATCTAAAGGACATTCTTGCACCATATTCATCCACCCGGTCTCTACGATCACAGAACAGTAATTTCCTTCATATTCCTCGGACCAAATTGAGGACCATGGGAGACCGAGCATTCTGTGTGGCTGCCCCCCGCCTGTGGAACTCCCTCCCTGACGACCTGAGAGCTCCACAGTCACTGGTTGACTTTAAAAGCAGCATAAAGACTTTTCTTTTTAAGCAAGCCTATTCTGCCTCCACATGATTTTATCTTTGATCTTAGCTGATATCATTATTGATTTTACTTGATTTTATCACTTGTTTTATTTTATTTATTTTTTAAGCAAGCCTAATCTGCATCCACATGATTTTATCTTTGATCTTAGTCGATATTATTATTGATTTTATTTGATTTTATCACTTGTTTTATTTTGATCTTTGCTTTGTTACACTTTGTAGCACTTTGAGATTTTTATTAATGAAAAGTGCATTATAAATTGAATTCATTATTATTATTATTATTATTTCATTCCTATTCAAGACACTTTGATAAAAATGACTATAGGCGGATACAGTGTATATGTTTACAATTTTGGTTGGTGGTGTGCCTCGGGATTTTTTTCAATGAAAACACTGTGCCTTGGCTCAAAAAAGGTTGAAAAACACTGGTTTAAACGACCTCTGCTCCTGTCCTGCTCCACTGCCTCCTCCATCCCTCCATATAAAGTACATGTAATCTGAAGCCTTTCAGCTGCAGAACAGGAGGGCTGTTTTACTAGGCCCCATCTGGGGGTGAACGCCCATCCCTCATCCATCCATCACTCCCCTCCAGAAAAGGGCGCTGAGATACAACAACATGGCTCCCCTGAACGGCTTCATTCAAGACAAAACCAAACAGCCTGGGACGTTGCAGACACTGAAATATTCTGACATGAGTCAGCAGTGCAGAGCTGCTGCTGCATGCGGCTTTTCACGCACAACAAGAAAGAGGCGCAGATCTGCGGATGTGCTGTTCTCTGCACGGAGAGAAAGGGTTAACACCCAAATGTGCAACTTTATCTTGTTTTGTTTTTTTTACCCACTGCAGACGAAATCCCGCACGTCTCCCCTCCGCTCACGCGCACACATCTACACACTGTAAAGGCACGCACGCGCACTCTATCATAAAACACAAGCCCAGATCANATATATATATATATATACATATATATTATATATATATATATATACACATATATATATATATATATATATATATTATATATATATATATATGTGTGTGTGTGGGGTGGGGGAACAATTAATAGTTTCATAACAGCCCTACAGTAATTTCTATTTGTTATTATTTTACATTTGTACAGTTAACAAGCACAAATTTATAAGGTTGACAACAACTTCAGATTTTGATTGAAAAGAAGATACAGGTAAGCTAATAGTCCCTTCCTGCTGTTTTTGGATAGTTGCTTATCAGCTCACACACACACACACACATCCCACAACCAAACGCAGTTTGTTTTTGCTCCTCCATCCTTACATCTGCGTGCCCCTTGTAGCAGTGGACACAGAGTGTAATCCCTCACTCCCCACAAATCAACGCGATTTTGTTTTTATCTTTTTATTTATCGCTGTGGAGTTGAAAGGTAAACACTCCGACAGTAGAGCAGGTGTGGGCGCGGGGGGAGGGGGGTGTATTTCCGTAAGATAATGCAGAGAAAAAAAGAGGGAACAGATGGACAAAAACGTTTTCTAGGCAAATGGTCCTTACAATCCATTTTTTGTTTACTCAAATAAATAATTTGTCTTTGAAAAAGGCTACTGGAACATAGTTTACCAGTCCGTGTTTTCAATCCGAGAAGGTCCGTTCTCTGACGACTCTTCTGCAGGGGGAGCTGCCTCTTGCCTTCTTCGTGGTTCATACATGTACGGTAAAGGTCCTTGCTGATCAATAATTTCAGTCTGGACATCTACATCTTGTTCTCCATCACTTGCAGATAAATCATTAAAAATATTGTCTAAGCCACTGGAACTTCCACTGAAATCATCATCACTCTCATAAGCCGCCGCCATCGTGAACTGACTTCTGCCTTTTGGGAGGAGCCTTTCTTTACGTGAATCACGAGTTCGGCAATGTTCGGAGGGGTTTCCGGAAAAATCCGGAACTACGTTGTTTTTTTTTTGTTTTTTTTTTCCACTTGCCTGGCCCAAATGCAAAAATGAAAATAGAATTCATAAAATACTACAGTAATTCTCCAATATGGTGAATTGTTACTGTCACGGTGGGTGTTGTCCTTTAACTAAACACTGAACACCTGTGGGATATCTGACAGGGGAGGAGGTGCAGGGATGAGAAGGAGCCAACAGAAAACATGACAGGAGCAAAGCCTGTCATAACCCCCCCCTCAAGGGTGGCACCCGACACCCCCAAGACAGGCCCCCCACACAGCAAGGGCGGGCGGAGGGAGGCAACAGGCAGGACGGCGGGCCAACACCACCAGCCAGATCTGGAGGACGTCCAGGAGGTCGCCCATCACCATCAGGCAGATCCGGAGGACGTCCAGGAGGCCGCCCATCACCATAAGAGGAGGAAACCCCAGTCACAGGGAGGCCTCCAGGAGATGCGGAGGGCCGAGGAGCCACTGTAGACACGAGGACCCCCGCAGTGCAGCCCCCCGGCGAAACGAGGACTTCCAGCAGAGCGAGGACCTCCGGTGGTACGAGGACCTCTTGAGCGAAGACCCCCAGAGGAGTGGAGACCACCGGTGAGACGAGGACCTCTGAGATGAAGACACCCGGTGGAACGAAGACCACCGGTGAGACGAGGACCTCTGAAACGTAGACCCCCGGTGGAACGAAGACCTTCGGTGAGACGAGGACCTCTGAGACGAGGATCCCCGGTGGAACGAAGACCTTCGGTGAGACGAGGACTTCTGAGACAAAGACCCCCGGTGGAACGAAGACCTTCGACGAGACGAGGACCTCTGAGACGAGGACCCCCAGTGGAACGAAGACCTTCGACGAGACGAGGACCTCTGGAGAAGCGAAGACCCCCGACGAAACTAAGACCGTCGATTTGACATCGTCAGGCGACAAGACGTGCGATGAGACGTCGTTGGGCGCCGAGAAGTCGATGTTGGGCGCCGAGACGTGGTGGGGCACCGAGACGTGGTGAGGCGCCGAGACGTCGTGAGGCGAGGAGACGTCGTGAGGAGACGTCGTGAGGCTAGGAGACGTCGTGAGGCGAGGAGACGTCGTGAGGCGAGGAGACGTCGTGAGGACCCTCTGAGACGTCGTTGGGACCCTCTGAGACGTCGTTGGGACCCTCTGAGACGTCGTTGGGACCCTCTGAGACGTCGTTGGGACCCTCTGAGACGTCGTTGGGACCCTCTGAGACGTCGTTGGGACCCTCTGAGACGTCGTTGGGACCCTCTGAGACGTCGTTGGGACCCTCTGAGACGTCGTTGGGACCCTCTGAGACGTCGTTGGGACCCTCTGAGACGTCGTTGGGACCCTCTGAGACGTCGTTGGGACCCTCTGAGACGTCGATGGGACCCTCAGAGACGTCGATGGGACCCTCAGAGACGTCGATGGGACCCTCAGAGACGTCGATGGGACCCTCAGAGACGTCGATGGGACCCTCAGAGACGTCGTCGGGACCCTCAGAGACGAAGACCCCCGACGAGACGAGGACCTCCGGTTGGATGAGAGCCACTGATGGAGGAGCGAGGACCTCAGATGGAATGAGGACCACCTTGGTGAAGACCTCCAGAGGAGTGGAAACCTCTGAAGGAGTGAGGACCTCTTTGGTGAAGACCTCCAGAGGAGCGGAGACCTCCGATGAAGTGAGGACCTCAGATGGAGCGAAGACCCCCGATGAGACGAGGACCCCCCATGGAGTGAGGCCTCCAGATGGAGCAGTGAGGACCTCAGGACCCAGGACCACCTCGAGAACAGAGTATGTGGAGAGAGAAAAAGACACTGCTTCTGATGGACCCGGTTGGTCGGCGGCTGGTGCAGGACCCAACGTAGCAGGAGCTGGAACCCGCCTGGGAGCCGGCACAGGAGGGGCCAGTCTGGGCGCTGGTACCGGAGGGGCCAGTCTGGGCGCTGGTACCGGAGGGGCCAGTCTGGGCGCTGGTACCGGAGGGGCCAGTCTTGGCGCTGGTACCGGAGCCAATCTTGGAGCTGGAACAGCAGGAGCCAGTCTTGTTGCTGGTACAGGAACCAGTCTGGGAGCCGGCACAGGAGGAGCCAGTCTGGGCGCTGGTACCGGAGGGGCCAGTCTGGGCGCTGGTACCGAAGCCAATCTTGGAGCTGGAACAGCAGGAGCCAGTCTTGTTGCTGGTACAGGAACCAGTCTGGGAGCAGGCACCAGCCTAGGTGCTGAAACTGTGACCAGCCTTGGAGCTGCTGGGGCCAGAGCCGGACCTAGTGCAGCTGATGCTGAACTGACAGCTGAAACTGCTGCTGAACTGACAGCTGAAACTGCTGCTGTCACTGAGCTAACAGGTGAAACTGCTGATGCTGAACTAACAGATGGAACTGCTGCTGTCACTGAGCTAACAGGTGAAACTGCTGCTGAACTGACAGCTGAAACTGCTGCTGTCACTGAGCTAACAGCTGAAACTGCTGCTGTCACTGAGCTAACAAGTGAAACTGCTGCTGAACTGACAGCTGAAACTGCTACTGTCACTGAGCTAACAGCTGAAACTGCTGCTGTCACTGAGCTAATGCTGGATCCCCACCGCACGCATCTCGCGCTGCTGAAGCAGCCACTTTACATTGAAAGTCTATGGGGGACGCGCATCTTGGAGCAGCGGGGTGTGTCGCGGCGCATCCACAGCATACAAGCAGCGCGAAAGTGAGCAGCAGCTGTTTCCTACTCCCGCGTCGCATCCGAGCAGCGACTGTGGAAGCACGGAATACCGTGCTTCCACAGCTCGATTCAGCTCGCTGCTCAGCAGCAAACAATCAGGACCAATCAGGAGAGACTCTGCCATGTGATCACGCAACGACGATGGGACGGAAGTAGGAGGGCACGCAACAACGACAGGACGGAAGTAGGAGGGCACGCAACAACGACAGGACGGAAGTAGGAGGGCACCGCGCGAAACGTGAACAGACGAAAAAAATCCCGCGGTAAACATGGAGGAGAAACTTATCGTGGCAGTCTGTGAAAATCCAATCATTTATAACCAGGCCAGTCCCTTCTACAGGGATAGAAATAAGAAGGACACTGCATGGAAAAGAATCAGTGAGGAGGTCGGTTGGCCTGGTAAGTTTCCACCATGTTTTATAATACTGTATCCCTGCGTTGTTACAATTCCTGCTTTGTTCTTACAACTCCTGCTTTGTTCAGTAGCTGTGTTACAACTCCTGCTTTGTTCAGTAGCTGTGTTACAACTCCTGCTTTGTTCAGTAGCTGTGTTACAACTCCTGCTTTGTTCAGTAGCTGTAGTGTTGAATGACTGCCTACGTTTGTTTGCACAGAGCACAAAAAGTTGAAAAATAAAAGTAGGAAAACACCAGCTACATATAAATACAGAATACATGTAGCTGCAAAAAATTAGAAAACAGTACAGCAAAATAGGTGAAGATTGAAAAATAGCAGATAAAATCCAATACACAGATGCTGAATGTAGCTGAAACAACATCAAAACCAAAACGAAACATGATCAGAATGCCTTTAAAGGACAACACCCACCGTGACAGTAACAATTCACCATATTGGAGAATTACTGTAGTATTTTATGAATTTTATTTTCATTTTTGCATTTGGGCCAGGCGAGGGTTAAAAAAAAAAAAAAAAAAAACATTCCCGAATGAATCCGGAAACCTGGCCGAAGAGTCCCGAAGGGTCATGTGACTTTTGTGACATCTCCACCCAGAAAGCAGAAAGGTAGGAGTGCGTTTCCATGGAGGTTTATGAGAGAGAGTGGGAGAAAACTGCATATTTCCTGCATATTTCCTGGTGCATTTGTGTGTATATGGACCAGCGCTCTGATTTTATTTATTATTTATTTTATAACACCGCTGCGGACCTGTTGTTGCTCTCATCTGCCCAAAGGAGCGAGCTGCGAGCCGCGCGCGTCTCTGGCTCCTCGTTCCGCTGGTCACCTTTGAAGTTCCTCGTGCCGGTGTAATTTGCTCCCTCGAGTGTATGCATTTGCTCTCCTCAGCCTTGTTGCAAGGAGCAGGGTCGGGAAGCACGCGGGGAGCTCGCACGCAGAGCTCAGCTGCGCGGCTGGCTCTGACTGCCTTTCTGGTCACGGGGGGAGAGAATAAAAAGTCGATGCGGAAATGAATGAATTTGTCTCGATCAAACGAATTAAACTAGTATGTCTAAGTGGATGCTCGCTCAGAATATGATGACATGAGTGAGCGACAGCAGGATTAATCAACACAGGCAGCTTTAGGGAATATTTAAAAATGCTTCCTTTTTCTTTTCTTCGCTCGCCTGTAACTCCAAGGCGTCACTTTGGTGACGTGAATGCCCTTGTGAATGCCCATATATGGAGAGGAGCAGATTTTCCCGGAGCTGCATGCTAAAATCTGCTATAAATCATGAAATAACACATTTAGTGTTATTTCTCCACAATATAAGTAATCGCTCCTGTATTTTTTTTAAATAAACTAATAAATATTAATGGCGCTGCAATTTGAAAACATGGTGGGTGTTGGACTTTAAACTAGCTAAAGGCCTCTAAAACACCAGATTATATACAGTTGCTGGAAAAGTAGTAGCTAAAACAGGCAAAACTGAGAAGTAGCTGTATTCATGTTGAAAGTAGTGTGTGTAACAGCCATTTTTAATGCTTTTCAGAGGATGCGTGCCGTAAACGCTGGAAGACCTTACGTGCAGGGCCGGATTTAGGAGGATGGGGGTCCCTGGGCTTGAGTCAACTTGGGGGCCCATATATATACCGGTGTGTGTGTGTGTGTGTGTGTGTGTATATATATATATATATATTAGGCATGTAACGTTTGTAATGGGTGTATCGAACCGTTTTGGTACAGCACGTTCGGTTCGGTCCACCTCCGTACCGTTTCGGTTATTTTTTCACTCATTGAACGTTAATATATGCACCGCGGAACAAAATTTGCTGGGCGCCGCGTTTCAGCACGGAGCTATTATCGCGACGCACACGCAGCATTATTAGCCATTAGCTGCTCGCTCCGGTCTCCTGTTTGTGAACGTCATGGCTTTCTTGTTAAAAGACGAGCACACACGCAGCTTGTGTGGATTTTGTTTCATGAAGACTCTGCAGGAGCTGCGCACGCAGCTCTCTTCAGCAGTAACACGTGAACGCGCTAGAAACTACGTCATCGGAATGTGAGCAGAAACAGCTGTTGCAGAAACACCGCTAAAAGCAGCTGCATTTAAACAACTTTTATCAGGTAATCAGAGTGGCCCAGAGCAATAACACAAACTGTATGAGTTTTTAAGATCTGAATCTAGTCTGAATGTTTTTTATGCGCAGTTGATCCTTGCTATGAGACATTCATCACGTCAACACTTAAGTCAAAAAGTTCAGCTCTTTATGAAAAAAACAAACTGATTGTGAACAAGTCCTGGGGCTGATTTAAGCCCTGCCCTGATGATGAGTGGGAGATTCAACCGTTCAAGAGGTAATAATAATAAATTCAATTTATACTGCACTTTTCATTAATAAAAATCTCAAAGTGCTACAACAATAAAACAAGTGACAAAATCAAATAAAATCAATAATGATATCAACTAAGATTAAAGACAGAATCATGTGGAGGCAGAATAGGCCTGCTTAAAAAATAAATAAATAAATAAAACAAGTGATAAAATCAAGGAAAATCAATAAAACTATCAACCAAGATCAAAGATAAAATCATGTGGAGGCAGAATAGGCTTGCTTAAAAAGAAAAGTCTTTAAACCGCTTTTAAAGTCAACCAGTGACTGTGGAGCTCTCAGGTAGTCAGGGAGGGAGTTCCATAGGCGGGGGGCAGCCACACAGAATGCTCGGTCTCCCATAGTCCTTAATTTGGTTCGTGGAATGTGAAGTAGGTTACTGTTCTGTGATTGTAGAGACCGGGTGGATGAATATGGTGCAAGAATATCCTTTAGATAATCTGGTGAAGTTCCGTGTAAGCATTGATGTGTAATGAGAGCAGTTTTGTACTGAATTCTGTAGGCGACAGGAAGCCAATGGAGGTTATGGAGAATGGGTGTAATATGTTCAAATTTACGAGCTCTCAATAAAATCCTTGCTGCACTGTTTTGAATATATTGAAGCTTCTGAAGATTTTTGCCAGGGATTCCAATAAGGTATTGTTCTTTTATTATAATTATTATTTATAATTTATTATTATTTAAAATCATAATCTTATTAACTTATTTTTTTTACCTCTGTTTTTTTATTTCCAGTATTTCCAGTTACAGAGGTAGCATGTCTCTTCCACTTCAGGGAAATCCACCAGAGATCACCTGCTGCAGCTAAGAAGTGTGTGATGACTGAACTGAACTCTGGTTGTGAGTAATGAGGACAAATACAGCCACACTGCTGCTACTGGACAAAAACTTGATTAGTTAGATTGTAAACAGTCTGTTGCTGCTTATTGTTCTGGTTCTGACTGTTATTGTATTTATTAAGATTTTTATTATTGTTAATATAGTTTATTTATTGTAGAGTGCTGTTTATTTAAAATATCATCCAAATGGGTGCTCAAGGTCGCACGTTGGATTCCTCCTGGTCCGGAACCCGATAGCGTGGACCTGGAATGCAGCGGACGAGTCGGAGAGGACGAAATGTTGGACTCCTCAGTTGCCACAGAGGACTCGACGCCTGAAGTGTCCGACCTAGACGCCGAATTTGGTGACAAGGGAGAAATCGTGAGTTCCTCCCAGAACCTGGCGCACATTCTCCCAGAACCGGACCTGTCGGTACCGGCCCTGTTCGACCTGTGTCGTAGGGTAGCAGATGCTCTGCAGATCTCTTGGCCGGACCCGACACCTCGCCAGTAGGCTACGAGGCTATCGGGAAGCTACTTCCACGCGACAACGTCGCAAAAGATGTCCATCTTTCCGGACTTCCTCACGGAGCTGA
>JBBPBX010086010.1:0-14983 GCA_038048925.1 Garcialebias charrua | reverse complement strand
ATAAATAGAAATTAACAAATCAAGACCCCGACACACACACCCCCGTCCCCAAATGTACTGTTGGTGAGTGTTGTTCTAAAGTGTACTTAAAAAGGAAAGAGAAGGAGCAAAGGCTGGCATTGTACCGGTTTCCCCTCCACTCCAACTCTAAAGGCCAGCGCATAGCTCCGCGCTTGAGCGAGCGCGGCGCCCCGCTGTGTGAGCGCCGTGAGGTCGCCGCTGCACAAGCCCTTTGAACGTTCACGCGAGCGCGCCAAGCTCCAATTTTACGAGCGCCTACGCGAAGCGCGGTGTCTGACCAATCAGCTGCACGCGGAGGGGGACTGAACTGACCCCCTCCGCTCACAGAGAACGAAGAAGAAAGCAGAGCTCTGTTGGAGCACACACGCTGCTCACGCTGTGCTCTGCTGTGAACCCCCCACGCGCAGCGCGCGCGTGGCGCGGGACTCGGTCCAGCGCGGAGCTCTGCACCGGGCTTAACCCAGGCCCTTATTGTCTAAATGCATAATGTTGAGTGAGCATAGGCATGGGGGCGAGAGTGATGTCATCCCGCCACCCATAACCATAGTGCTCATTCCATTCCCTATATGTGACTTTCATGAGGATGTTTATGAATGAATGTCTAAAGTGTATATAAAATTGAGTCCCAGGTGGTTCTGAACAACAGAGATGTAAAACCATTGTGGCACACCCGAGACTCAAATTCCCTACATGTATTAATTTAAGATGAAGAGGGCGGGGGTGCGTGGTGAGGGATGGGGAGAAAATATCTGCAGGAACAATGCTCCCGCAGCGAGTCAGCTCCCCCGCAGACCCTGCATACTCCCCTCCCAGTTTGCCAAGGTCCACCCAAGGAGCGAGGCAAAGGAAACACCTCTCCGACTGCCAGGCCATTGAGTCAAGACCAGAGAGGGACCCGGTCCCGAGGGCCGCCAACAGCAGAACCAACAGCCCACACCCACCAGGGCCGCCATGACCCCTGCGAACCGCAGTCAGCCCGCCGCCCAAGAAGACTCAAAATCCCACATGGACGACACGGCCAAGAGCGCCCGCCCAACCGCCGACAGAGCCAGGAAGCACCGAGAACAGGCCCCAACCAGGGCCCGCACACCGGCCAAGCATATTCCAAGAACATCATCACCCTTCATATTAACAACTTTCAGAACACATAACACATTAGACACCCAGGCTGGGTTTACCCGCCCCCTCCCATTGGCCACCAGTCACGCCCCCAGACACCCAACCCCCCAGCACATGAACCCCCAACCCACCAGCGAGCCGAGGGCCCCCGGCCAGAGCCGGGCACCAGAGCGCCAGCCAGCCCATAGCCCGGCGACCCGCCCGCCAGAGCTCAAGACCCCCGACCCCCACAGGCCCAAGCCCGGGGACGACACGCCCCCAGAATCCCAAGCTCCCGGCGCCCACCCCGAAACCACCCCAGCACAGCCGGGTCACCGACCGGCGACCCATGACCGCCGCCGCCGACCACCAGAGGGCCCGCATGCCGCCCCCGGCAGACATCCCCCAGAACCCCCCCGGTCCTCCCCAGGTCAAAGGCAGGGTCCTCCCCGCCTAAGCAGCCCCAACCCCCCCGGCGCCCTAAACCCCAACCTCCCCCCCACCAGCCCCAATGCCCCACAAGGCCAGATCCCAGACCCCCCACCCTCACTACGTAACGGAGCCGATCAAAGAATGCCAAATAGATTGATCCGATGTGTCGGCAGATGCTGTTTCAAGACTAATATGATCTAACAGAAGATTTTTATACTGATTAATGCTAAGATTATTTTTATTTTTCCAATTTACGAGTATGGTTTTCTTTGCGATGCATAAGGCAGTGAAGAGCATACAGGATGTATTTTTTTCTAGTATAACATCTTCAAAGATACCCAATAAGCAAACAGATGGAGAGAGTGGGATATTAAGTTTCAAACATTTAGACAAGTCTTCACATACCTGTACCCAGAACCTCTGAACGGGTGGACAGAACCAGAGTGCGTGAATATAATCATCAGGTATATTGCCTTTGCACTGTGAGCAGTTGTTAGATGGTGTGAAACCCATCTTAAACATTCTCTGACCTGTATAATGTACTCTATAGAGAACCTTGCATTGTATTAATTGTAAATTGGAGATTCTAGTCAATTTAAAAGTATTTATACATACTTGAGACCAATTTTTTTGTTCAAAGTTGATTGATAAATCTGACTCCCATTTTGGGTTTTGAAGTCCGTTTTTGGATGAAATATCCCTTTTTCACAACTTTGTGAATTTGGCTCCATCTGGCCATAAAAATAGAAGCAACAGTTTTCTTTACGCTTAGGGCATGGAACATTTTAAATGTATTTCATCTTTATGAAAACAATGTTAAAGTAATATTGTTTTGTAGGAGACCAAGCTATTAGTTTTTAGCTTTTTCCTTCGTATTATAGTATTTTTTTAAACTAATTAACTAAATAATCTAATAGATTTTATTTATTTATTTTGTTGCTCCATTCTGCGGGAGTCACAACTGTGAACACAACTGCATGAAAGATTTGGCAATTGTTTTACGGCGGTTATTCTTCCTGATGCTACCAGACCTCGAACCTGCTGCATCAAGGTTACAGCTCACCATCGAGCTCCTGTAGCCTCCAACATTTGAAAATTTGAAAATTAAAAAAAAATCTATTCATTGTCAAAATAGTTTCCTTTTTATTTTATTAATTGTGATGCCGTAATGCCCTAATTTACAATGATTTCACAACTTTATTAGTTTCTTCTGTTTATCTTTACTAACATCAACATTTTTGCTTTATTGATATATTTTTATTGGCTCAAGTAATTACATTTTTACTGTACTTTGGTTCAGCTTGTTTTTTTTTTTTTTGTTTTTTTTATAGTGCTATGCATACGTATAAAATGGACATTAACATTAATTGTAAAGACGTTCACCACTGGTGAGTCTGGATCCTCTATAATTTTTACTTGTTAATGTATGATGACACATCTGTTATTTTGTTTGTCATTAACATTCACTCCTCTGTAGTGTGCACAGACCATGAGGCAGATTTAAGAGGACACCTAATGGATGCAGATGTATGATGACAGCTCCACCTTTATGTTGTGACACAGTTCACGTGAGGCTGTGCTCTGCTCACTTCCCCCCAGTAACAATGTGTAGTCCCCTGTCAGGTTTATTTGGACTGTTTAATGTATATCTCAGCATGTCTCAGAAACAATTTTCTTAGTTAGCACTTATAGCATTCAAACATCAGCATGATCTATTTTATTTAAAACAATAAACTGGAAGAAAACGAGACAAGAGTGGAAATTAAGAAAATAAACCTACTATTCAATAGTAGTTTGGTACCAAAGACCATGCTTCTGTAATTTTCTCACAGGGCTAAATAAGTGTAACTTGCTTACAAGTGCAAATTTGTCAGATTTCCCTGCGTAAATTCAATTTTCAAGTAAACGCCTCGAAACAGTAACAGCCAGACTCATGAGAAGAAACAGTGTTTTGTTTCTCTCTGTATTCTTTTTGATTTGCTGCTTACAATGTAATTCACACAAAAGTCTAAAGCTGTGCATTTGCGGTGTGAACACAGTAAAGTCACTACAACCAGCATGTGGGTTTTGTAAAGCTGCATTTCTCTTTGTTTAAAAGACATAACAGTAATACACCACGTGGGAGTTTTGCCTTGCATGGTGGCTATTGGCAATGTCTCCTTCCACCGGAGCTATGGGGCTCTCATTGCCCAGAGCACTGCGATAATCCTGCATTTGAAGAGGATCTGTTCAGGGGGCTGGAGACAAAGCTCTGTGTAGAGGGCACCAAGTGTCTGCCACCAAAGCCTAGCTCCCTGGGCTACCCTCTAGGTGGGTTTGCTATCTGCTACAGAGAAATCAAGGTAAGGGCTTGGTCTGTGAGACTTTAGCTCCACCATCGGCGGAGGCAGTCAAGAGCAAGCAACTGCAGGTTTTGGTTTGTGTTTCACAAGGTCAACAAAAGTGACTTCTGATGTGGTTTGTTGACATTTTTTTTCCTCCAGCAATGCTCCACTGACCTACTTCTCATTTAATCCCTCAACGTAACTTTAATTAACTTGAGGGAGGGACAGAGAGGAAGAAGTGGTATGTCTGTTTGCTCTAGGAGAACGTGTTTGGTGCAGAAAAAGAGAAGTTCTTGAATGAAGGCAGACAGGGCAGAGGCCTCCGAGAGAAAGGAGGCTTTGAAACTTCAGTGACTTCTGGCTGATGTGGCTGTGTTGAGGTCGCTAATTAAATTGTTTCAGTTATATAACCACAATCACTTTCCTTTCTAGTTATATCAACAGATTTGTAAGAACAAAACAGACTAAAGGGATTGTTGTCTGAGCAGTTATTGCTCAGTTCTAAAGGCAGAAAATCTCAACAGAAATCAAAACCACAAAGGCAATTCTAAGTTTCAGCATCTGCTTCACTGAGATGCCCATGTGACAGATAATATCACTCGTATGTGCAGGGCCAAATGTACAAGTTCACACTTTAAAACAAATTAATTTGTAATATTTGTCAAAACTGAAAAATCTGAACTTTACATTCTGAACACTAAAGTCATGCTCAATAATCCAGGTCTAAAATCCAACAATGTTCAGTCGGTTCATCTGGACGGTTTCTTTTTACGACTGAGACGTTTCGTCTTTCATCCAAAGGACTTCCTCAATTAGAGAAGCCACCAAACAAAACTGATTTCCACAAGCATCATACTCCATAGTGGAAAAAACAGCTTGTTGGTGCTAAAATGGCCTCTGGGGCCCACCCTCTCCCTTGTCAACTCCTCTGAGACAGTCATGCCAAAGTAGTTCAAAACACCAAAGTTCATGCACTATAATCCATTCACATCCAATCTACATTCTGGAAAAAATGAATTTATGCTCAGTTATTATTTTACAATATAAAATCATCCAAAAAGAAGTTGTTTTTAATTATTTGGCATATGTTGTTGTGTCATTAGTAACACATCCAAAACATTGTTGCATTTACATTTTGCCTCTTGACGCTTGTCATGGTTTGTCGATAAATCAATCCTATTTACACTAACACAACGAGCTGGCATGGCAGCAAGAGGAAATAAACTTGATGGAGATGGATGGAGGGGAAAAAACAGATTGGGCTTAAAGACAATGATAGACTGCAGAGAAATGAGAACTGAGGTTATTTAGGAACTGAGACTAATGAGAAAATAGGAGACAGGTGACTTAATGGCAACAGTGAACAGGTGTGTGGTAAGGGGCGGACCCAGGAAAAGTACTGAGGATGGCTGTAAAACAAAGGGAGGCACAAGGAGGAAACTGAACACGAAGAAAATACAAATCGAAACCTCATAGGAAAACAAAACAAATACATCATATCTTGTTATGGCTGGGCTGATGTTACTTTTGTTCACACTTTTTTTCTGTTTTGCTTTCAAAAAGCAATAACAGCCTGGAATTTTCACTTTTTTTTTAATCCCATAAACAAATTGTTTTAATTTATAAGGTAACGCTTTTGTAAATAATGAAAAAAACAAAATTAGAATATTCCAGCTATCTTTTGGTACCTTTGTGGGCAGGAGCCAAGTCCTGCTGGAAAATGAAATCAGCATTTCCATAAAGCTTGTCAGCAGAAAGAAGCATGAAGTCTCTAAAATGTCCTGGTAGATGCTGTGAGGACTGTGGACTTCAGAAAACCCAGTGGACCAACATCAGCAGAGGACATGGACCCAAACCATCACTGACTGGAAACTTCAATCTGGACTTCAACAATGTGGATTCTGTTCCTCTCCACTCTTCCTCCAGACTCTGAGACCTTGATTTATAAATGATATGCAAAATGTACTTTAATCAGAAAAGAGGACATTGGACCACTGAGCAACAATCCAGTTCTTTTTATCCTCAGCAGGCAAGACACTTTTGACTGTCTCTGTTTCAGGAGTGGTTTGACTTGAGGAATGAGACATTTGTAGCTCATAGGAGTTATTGAGGAGGGTGTGACACCAGGAGTTTACAATACTGAACCTCTTCATGAGGTTCAGTATTGTAAACTGCTGACTCCAGACTGCTGGAGTTTTTTTTTTCCATTATGTGCAAAACATAATCATCAAAATGACAATAAATTAAGGCTCGACATATTTCACTCTACATGTAATGACTCAATATACAAAGTCATATATGAGTGTCACTTTCTGAAATGATTGACAAAAGGAATTTCACTTTTTCCACAACATTCAGTTTTTTCAAGATGCACCTGTAAAGTGAGAGAAACGTGGCCCAATAATATCACTGGGGGGGATAAAAAGAAAAGCAACTAGTATATGGTTTGAATGTGCCACATTTATTTATTATTTTCTACATATGAAGCTTTTTTTTTCTTTCTCAAAGTTATTCAAGGTGAACTCTACTTTGATGGAGAGAACAAAACACAGTCAGCAAAAACTTTCTTTTATGAACATTATTTGCTGGCTTGCATTAAAAAAAAATCTCATGATAGATTGTTGCTCCTTCATTTTCTAGAGGAGACTAACACCAACCAACACGAGTCCTCCCGTCAGTCAGACAGAGTGCAATGAGCATTTGTCTTTTAGTTGGCTGACCGTGACTCGGGGGAGCCAAGTTGTTTCAGACGGGTCAAAGGTTAACTGATTTGGTGAGGCTTGTCTCTGAGGGGTCTGCTCAGGAAGCTGAGGACTCTGTGAGTGTCCTCAGTAAAGTGCAGTTCTGTGTCGCTTACTGACACTTGCAATTGCTTGGAGTTCCACAGGGTCCTCTGCTATCTGTGTAAGTAGATGGAAAAATAACTCACTAAATTCTCTGTTCTCAACCTGAGCTGGACGCATGCAGTTGTAGAGAAAATACAGCAGCATCAACAGCTGTCTTGCTTACTAAAACTGTTGCTTCTTTGTGATTTTACTCTTTTTTTCCCCCTTCTGTTTAGTCACTGAGTCATGCCAGAGCTAATGCATTCACGTAGACTTCATCTAGGCGCAGGGAGCAAAAATCCGTGCTTTGTATCTTGTTAGTACACAGTTCTATGACAAATGCTCGTGATCCACGTGGCTTTTCCTTCGCATCACATCGGCCTGTTTGTGTGTCATGTGTTTGTTATTTGGAAGAGCAGGAGGCTTGCAGAGTGTCTTCTCCCCCTGCAGCTGAAACCTGTCAGTCCCCCCGGGGAGCGGGGCCCCAGGTTTACAGGACAGCTGAGGCAGCCCTGACAGCCCGGCTCGTCTTGTTTGCAGCAAGGCATGCCGCTTTGCCGCTCGCTGGCTGGACAGGATTTGTTCCCTTCCTGCCACTTTACATCCACAAGCTCTACATTTAATTAGAATCACTTGTCATGTCTCGTATATCACCTGGCTTCTTGGTGTCAGCTGTCAGCCAAAGAAATGTGATAGTTATTCATTGCTCTGCAGAAGTAACAGCAAGGTCACAGGACTGAATGCACCTTGAGCTAACTGTACTTAACGTACAGCATGTGTGGCAACGAGCGCCACAGACTCCCCAAACTGAGCATCCAAAATTAATAACATACTTTTTGCATCATACGCAAACTCAGAGAGCAAAAACATGAATAAGCGTAAATAAATGAACAGCTAAACTAGATGAGGTTACAGTGATTGGACCTTTAGAAGCTTTTAGTTGTAGCGCAGCCTTTAGCTGTATTAGAAGTTAAGGTGTAGAGCTCTAAAACATGACATTAACGAGAACATTTCAGTAAAAAGGTTAGGCAGCTGTTGCTTACATGAGAATTTGTGCTGAAATAATGGATGTTTGATGGAAGTAATAACCTCTGACCTGTGTTCATGTATCTGCTTGCATACTCACCTGAAACCACTGGACACTCACCTGTAGCTATGTTTACATGGACATAAGTAATCGGATTAAACGGCCATTCGGAATAAAAAATGTGTTGTGTAAACGCCCCATTCGGATTATTATTTGTTTATTCAGCTCGATCCGAAAGAATTTGTACCGTAAAAATCGTGGTATAACACACAGTTTTTTTACTCATTTGAATGTCCTGCGTGTTATACGCCAAAGCTTGTTATTTATGAATTTTTTCCCATATTTTTAGACCCATTTTTGGCTCTTATATAGCCTGGCCCTCGCCATTCCTACGCAGCTCCGCTCAATTCTCATTTCCCTTCACTGCTGGGTCTGGGACTTGTCCCATAGACAAGGATATCTCCGGTAGATTTTTGACCGGACCAATCAGAGAACAGAAGGCGGAGTTTTGAACGACGTCGACTGACGTCGTCATTCAAAATGGCTGCCGCCACGAAGGAATTTTCAATAAAACAAGGTAAACTATTATTTCTCTGCTGATAAAAAATATATTTCACCGCTGACGTTATATCAGAAGTGTTCCTGAGCTTAACAGTTCCTAAATCAATTCACGAAATGGTCAAATCTGCTGGATTTAAATAGTTTCGGTTTGACATTTTCCAAACAGCCTCGGGTGCGCTACGAAAATAAATGATAAAAAATCGAATTTTATCTCAAATGTTTCATCTAGGCCAACAGTCAGTAAATTAGAGACATATAATTACACACTGGTAGCAGAAAAAATATCCACCGAGTGGTTTCTGAGCTTTTTATCTGAATAGCCTGGACCTCGCCAGGCTAAACTAACAAAACTCCGCCTTCTGTTCTCTGATTGGTCCATTCAAAAATCTAACGGAGAAATCGCTGTCTATGGGAGAGATGCCAGACCCTAGTACAAAGCGAAGTGAAGGACATGGGTCTGGTATCAACCAGGCTAGCTCTTATATAGCCGTTTTTCATTTTGGGCAAAAAATGGTGCAGTACCACTTTTGTCCGCTAGGGGGCCACTTCCAGACTGTTTCTAGCTCATGTGTCTGAAAAAAGCCTCCTCTGGTCGGACTGACTCTGTCGCTGCCCGCCTCCTGCTCTGGATGTAGCTGCTGTTAGCTGTTTTTTTAAGCAAGATAACTAATAAACCACACAGCGGATTTTCTTGAAACTTACAGAGCGTAATTATTTGGTGGTCATTTACAAATTGTTAGCTGTACTGTATAAGACATTTGAGATAAAATTCATTTTTTACAATTTATTTTAGTAGCGCACAAAACTGTTTTGGAAGACGTCAAACCGAAACAATTTATAATCTAGCAGATTTGACCATTTCGTGAATTGATTAAGGAACGGTTAAGCTCGGGAACTCTTGTGCTATATTGTCAGCTAAGAAATGTATTTTTTCTCGCAAAGAAATAATTGTTTTTACCGTGTTAATCTTGTAAAGTCCTTCAGTGCTCGCTCGCTTCTGTGGCCGCCATTTTCAGCAGGGCAAATGAGGCGCTGACGCGTCGCGTAGCGGTGAGGCATAAGAGATGCGTGTTGTACGCCGAAGCGGGTTATTTATGGATTTTTCCAATTTATTTACAATAATTGGACAAAGCGTGTTATACATAGGAGCGTGTTATACACAGGAGCGGGTTATTTATGGATTTTTCCAATTTATTTACAATAATTGGACAAAGCGTGTTATACATAGGAGCGTGTTATACCCCGATTTTTACGGTAATCAGAATGAGACGGGTGCCCATTCACAATCTGAATGTTGTGCATGTAAACACTTAATCAGATCTTTTTTCTTATCATGAAAAACTGACCTGACTGCAAATGTGCGACCTACGTCTACCTCACGTATTTCTGCCTGGCTAGATACTTATATGTTGGGGAAGTAAAACTGGTTGGTGATCGACATAACATTTCTACTAGAAACTTTGAAAGAGCTCAAAATGATCTGTATTACCTGTAGCTCAATCAGGGAGTGCAGTAACGTCTCCAACGTCATTAAAACCTGGCGTGGGTCCATTTTGGGCACTCAGGTTTGTTTACGTTCATCACAGAAGTAAACCTGAAGAAGAACTTCTTCTTCTGTGCTTTTTAAGGAAAGTTTACCACTCAGCGCATGTCAGTACTTCTGTTCAGAATCAAAGCCCGCTGCATGTCAACGCTCGTCGTGAACGGATTGCGCCCATGTAAACGATACATTCAGATTCGCTGCTGAAGATGCTCAGTCATCAGGACATGGTAAATCCAAAAAAAAAGGTTAGAAACAAAACAATTGGACTTTATTTGTAACTGGAGATGTTTCGCTTCTCATCCGAGGAGCTTTCTCAATTCAAAGAAACAAGGAGTGTGGGATTCAAGTTATAAAGCATAGGTGTTCTGTAAACTTGCATAATGCAGATTGACACATGCAGATTGACCTCTCGCTCTTCACAATAGAGGATCGTTAGGGTCTTTGTTAGATACTTTCAGGTTATTTAATCTGAAAACATTTCAATCCAGTCAAATAATTTTGTGCTTGTAAACATAGCTAGTGTTTAATTTTTGTGTCAGCTCTGTGCTCTCCTTTTTTTAAAATTATTATTATTTTGCTTTGATCATGTCGAATCTATCACTTTAAATGGTATTGTTGTTTTTTCCTGGACCCTGTCTCTTTCTCTGTCAGTCTCTTTCACCATGTCTCTCTGCTTAAACAGCCTGGTTATATAACTCTGGTTTCTTTCTCTGATATCCCAGAGCTCTTTCAGTCAGCTGACAGCACCCAAATGTCTGCTGGTAAACACACTGCCTTCTGTCTTTTCCTCTCTGCTTTTATTTTTTTTTGTTCCTCTTCCTTTCCACCCCTCCTGCTGCCTCCTCCTCAGCGATTACGGATTGATTCTCCTCTCTGTCTCTCTGCCTCCTCTTCTATTGGTCGAACTCCATATCCCCGGGCCAGTTTCCACATATTAGCACCCGAGGCCATGGGGAGGCGGGCAGATACGCATTGCCTGCCATGGCCCATGGATCCTGCAAGCCAGTGAAAAATGAGCTTTGGAGAGGCAATAAATTGCATCCAATTTAGAGATGAAGGCAGAAATAAATTTCTCTTTTTCTGAAGTCTGAAGAAAACGAGGGAGAAAAAGCCTCTAGATAATTTCAGAGTTCCGTCGTTTTTATGTGAAATTTTCTTTGAAACATCCTTCTTGCGTTGTTCATTTGAATTCATAAAACAATTTTTTTTTGACGGCACTTTAGATAGCCTTTTTATGTTTCAGCAGGTTATGAAAATAATCATTCTTGTCTCGGCTGACGTGTTTTGCATCTTGTTTGAAATGCAGAGGAGACATTTTGAAACGATACACATCAGACATGATTTTGCTCAAACACACACACACTTACGCACAACTCCCTCACTTCCCCTTCTCGTTACTACATTATCCTAAATGAACTGTCCAAGAGGGTTCAGCTGCAGAAGTGTGGGAGAATGAGAGATTGTGCGAGGTAGTCTCCAAAATGATGAAAGGAAGTGTCGGGTAATGACCACGCTCTGCCTCTCCTGTTCGCTGCCTGATCCCCAGATGTTTTCCGAATCCTTGTGGCGCCTTCACAACACTTCTGTAAAAGGACTCCTAAAGGAACGAGAAGCTTAGAAGAACCACTTCAGCCCATAAAGCTTTGCATCAGTAGTGTAAGCCAACAAAGATCCTAACGCTCATTTTCCCCTGTGGTGATGTGCAGGCCTCCTTTTAGTCTGTGAAGTCCAAACTCCACGCGCCGGCAATGTTTTTGTGTTCAGGTGAGTGCTGTGTGCCAGTGCTTTCCTGTGTATTACCCAGCCTGCCAGAAAAAAAAAGAAGTAAAATACAAAACAAGGGGGGTAGTAGACATGAGGGAGGGGGAATTGACTCTGGAGAATTGCATCCCATTCTGTTTTTCCTCTTCTTTTTCTTTATCCAAGAGACATTTCTTCTCAGTTAAAAGGCTATGTTTCTCAACACCGTTTCAATGAGCTGACACCCCAACTGTGAAGTGTTGGAAATGGCAACAACAACAACAAAAAAAATCAAAAAGAGCATGGTATTGTGGTGCCCGTGAACTCTGCAAGTACAACAGAAAGGAGCGTATAGTTCACTGACAACACCGCCATGCTTTGACTCGTCACTGACTTCACCCTACAGGAGATGAAGGGTTTGCAAATGGGCAAACATGCTTTGTTTGCTGTACACTGACAGCGTTTGCATAGGATCACATAGTGATGTTTTGTTTTGCAGCTAAGTAAGCACAATTTGGATTAACACAGTGCAAAGCTTTAGATTGCAAGATCACTATTGCAGAACTGTGATATTTTCCACAATATCTCCATAATAGTAAAACAAAAGAAAGTGATGCAGAACACAGAAAATGGGAGGGAATGCAAAAAGCACCCTGGGAAGCTTTAGCATCTCAAGCCATTTTGTTTTTCATGATGTATAAAGCTAACAGTTTTGCTGCCTTACTGCGGTGTAGCATGAGCTCTTGCTGTTCATCTAAGCAGGCAGTTAGCTAAGCTCAGCTGATTAATAAATAACCATGCGATGGTCTTGGATCAGTGCACCTCTAATGTGCTCAAGACTCTTGTTCCTGTTGCATCCACCGCCTATCTGCTTGGCCTTGTGCAGGCAGGGGAGGGCTGGGGTCCCATACTGCCTATCAACATGTCGTAGAGGAGTCTCAGCATGTAGTCATCAAATCCCGCTGTGGCATGAGTTTCTTTTGTACCGCCGTATTTGTCTCCACATGGCCAAACGCAAATGGACTTGAGCTCCCTGCAGCTCAGTCCCCCCCCCCTTCTTCTCTTTCTGTCCTACCCTCCCTCTGCTTGTGTAAATTATGTAAGTGCGGAGGGAAGCAGCTGTGATGAGGCGTACAGTCATGGCATTTCACTAGCCAGGGTACAGTAGTGAACAGCACGTGTGAGTCTACTGGCCTGCCTGGCTTGCCTTGTAGCAAGGTTTACCCCACTTTTATCTGTAAACCAAATGCATTTTTAACCGTTTTTTTTAGAGCAGCCTGGCTAGACACGATGAATACACGAGGTTAGAAGGTTCACCTCACCAACTGTTAGAATCTCTGAATGTGCTGTCTGTGTTTTGTGTAACCAGACTGGAGATTTTCCTTTTTCCTTCACAGGTTTGATGAGGATCTTGCGTAGAGCATCTCATAAAATATCAACAGAGAAGCACTTTAACAATCAGCCTAAAAAGAATACTGTAGTTTAAATCTTTGGAAGTGGGGTTCTGTGGAAGGGTTATGAACTATTAATATTGTACCTGCTGTAGAAAGCTCTTTGAACAACTTAAATTTGGGGAAATGGAGTGAAACTTTTAACCAACTTAACCAACTAACAGCTAGTCCAAGAGAGGGCGAGACCAGACTAGATCACGTCGGTTTTAAAACGTCTCTGATCTTAAAAATGTTAATGCTGTTTACAAAGGCAAATGTTATAGATTTCAACCTTTACATTGCCATCAGTTTATAATACAGTAGTCCCTCGTTAATCATCACATTGTCATTACTGTACGTTTCCATACAATGGCAAAATTAGTCTCTGCATTTAACCCATACACCACAAGGTGGTGCAGTGGGCAGCTATTGAAAGTGCCGGGGGGGCATTTTGGGGATGAGGTGTGCTGCCCAGGGACAACACGAGGTATGCAGTGACCGGGGATCGAACCTGGGACTTTCAGGTCCCGAGCCGGCTGCCCTGCCTCTACACCATCTCTGCCCCCACAAGTAACAAGTACGGTAGTAGTTTATTTTAGTGTGTGTGTAAATATATACTGTATTTGTCATTGTAAAATATGCACCTGTGTATAATATGCTTTGTCCAATTATTGCCAATAAATCAGAAAAAAACATACATAATAATACGCTTCGGTGTTTAATACGCATCTATTATGCGTCACCGCTACGCGACGCGTCAGCGCCTCATTTGCCCTGCTTAAAATGGCGGCCACAGAAGCGGGCGAGCACCAAAGGAATTTACAACAAAACACGGTAAAAACTATTATTTCTTTGCGAGAAAAAATATATTTCTTAGCTGACTTTATAGCACACGGTCTCCTGAGCTTAACTAAATGTGAAATCAGCTGGTCTGAGCTGGATTTTAAAAAATAGTTTGCCGATTATTTTTATGCAGGTGGGTCGGACCGGACGCTTTCTTTCTTTAAATTTAGCTAAATAAACGCTTAAAAAATATATTTCTTAGCTGACTTTATAGCAAACGGTCTCCTGAGCTTAACCAAATGTGAAATCAGCTGGTCTGAGCTGGATTTAAAAACAGCGAACCTCACAGCTAAATGCAGCTACATCCAGAGCAGGGGGCGGGCAGCGACAGAGTCAGTCCGACCAGAGGAGGCTTTTTTCGGACACATGAGCTAGAAACGTCTGGAAGTGGCCCTCCTCTTCCTCTTCGCTCTCTGAGTCCTCTGCTGCTGCCCATAGCGCCCATAGCGGCCGAAACTGGTACAGCACCATTTTTGCCCAAAATGAAAAACAGCGAATCAGAGCGAAAAATGGGTCTAAAAATATGGGAAAAAATCCATAGATAATACGCTTTGGTGTATAATACGCAGGACATTCAAATGAGCAAAAGAAAAACTGTGAATTATACACCGATGAATACTATTGGAAGTATCTCAAGCTGCACAAGAAGTGTTACAGCTACAAGTAGATGCTGCTGCTGTTATGGCAGAAATACATACACGATTAACTGTGCTTCACAATTACTCTTTATTGTAAGACAAAGCAAAATATTGGCATTGAGCATCTTCTTTCACATTGTTATACTGTATATATGTTTTTATATTTTCTTCCAATATTGCCAATTTAAAGGCTTCTTGATTGGCAAAAAATACATGTTTGGTCAAATTAAACAGTGCAAGCAACTCTATTTCTATATGCATTTATCTCCACACAGGAATACAACCAGAGAAATCATTCCACCATGATTATTTAATCACTGCAATAGTTCTCTAACATTTATCAAAATTACACATAATTATGCTTGAACTCTTGTAGGAATGTTTTACTTGTTAACCCAAAACAGCAGTTTTATAAATGCCAGGTGTTGTTTAATTTTTATTACATTACAGAGATTTTAGCAGGGTTATGTGCCTGTTTATCAGTTTACAAAACTTTTTAAT
>JBBPBX010086008.1:0-14983 GCA_038048925.1 Garcialebias charrua | reverse complement strand
GACTAAGACCAGTCAGGGATGCAGACTAAGACCAGTCAGAGATTCAGTCTAAGACCAGTCAGGGATTCAGTCTAAGACCAGTCAGGGATGCAGACTAAGACCAGTAAGAGATTCAGTCTAAGACCAGCCAGAGATACAGACTAAGACCAGTCAGGGATTCAGACTAACACTAGTCAGGGATTCAGTCTAAGACCAGTCAGGGATTCAGACAAAGACCAGTCAGGGATTCAGACTAAGACCAGTCAGGGATTCATACTAAGACCAGTCAGGGATTCAGACTAAGATCAGTCAGGGATTCAGACTAAGACCAGTCAGGGAATGCAGACTAAGACCAGTAAGAGATTCAGTCTAAGACCAGTCAGAGATTCAGACTAACACCAGTCAGGGAATCAGACTAAGACCAGTCAGGGATTCAGACTAACACTAGTCAGGGATTCAGACTAAGACCAGTCAGGGATTCAGACTAAGACCAGTCAGAGATTCAGACTAAGACCAGTCAGGGATTCAGACTAACACTAGTGCAGGGATTCAGTCTAAGACCAGTCAGGGATTCAGACTAAGACCAGTCAGGGATTCAGACTAAGACCAGTCAGGGATTCAGTCTAAGACCAGTCAGGGATTCAGTCTAAGACCAGTCTGGAATTCAGACTAAGACCAGTTAGGGATTCAGACTAAAACTAGTCAGGGATTCAGTCTAAGACCAATCAGGGATTCAGAATAAGACTACTCAGAGATTCAGTATAAGACCAGTCAGGGATTCAGACTAAGACCAATCAGGGATTCAGTCTAAAACCAGTCAGGGATTCAGACTAAGACTAGTCAGAGATTCAGTCTACCAGTTAGGGATTCAGTCTAAGACCAGTCAGGGATTTAGTCTAAGACCAGTCAGGGATTCAGCCTAAGCCTAGTCAGGGATTCAGACTAAGACCAGTCAGGGATTCAGACTAAGACCAGTCAGAGATTCAGACTAACACCAGTCAGGGATTCAGACTAAGACCAGTCAGAGATTCAGACTAAGACCAGTCAGGGATTCAGACTAAGACCAGTCAGGGATTCAGACTAACACTAGTCAGGGATTCAGACTAAGACTAGTCAGGTATTCAGACTAAAACCAGTCAGAGATTCAGACTAAGACCAGTCAGGGATTCAGACTAACACTAGTCAGGGATTCAGTCTAAGACCAGTCAGGGATTCAGACTAAGACCAATCAGGGATTCAGTCTAAAACCAGTCAGGGATTCAGACTAAGACTAGTCAGAGATTCAGTCTACCAGTTAGGGATTCAGTCTAAGACCAGTCAGGGATTTAGTCTAAGACCAGTCAGGGATTCAGACTAAGACTAGTCAGGGATTCAGACTAAGACCAGTCAGGGATTCAGACTAAGACCAGTCAGAGATTCAGACTAACACCAGTCAGGGATTCAGACTAAGACCAGTCAGAGATTCAGACTAAGACCAGTCAGGGATTCAGACTAAGACCAGTCAGGGATTCAGACTAACACTAGTCAGGGATTCAGACTAAGACTAGTCAGGTATTCAGACTAAGACCAGTCAGAGATTCAGACTAAGACCAGTCAGGGATTCAGACTAACACTAGTCAGGGATTCAGTCTAAGACCAGTCAGGGATTCAGACTAAGACCAGTCAGGGATTCAGACTAAGACCAGTCAGGGATTCAGACTAAGACCAGTCAGGGATTCAGACTAAGACCAGTCAGGGATTCAGACTAAGACTAGTCAGGGATTCAGTCTAAGACCAGTCAGGGATTCAGACTAAGACCAGTCAGGGATTCAGTCTAATGCTGAATCCTCACCAAACGCTTTTCGCGCAGCCGAAGCAGCCACTTTACATTGAAAGTCTATGTGGCCGCGCATCTTGGAGCAACGGGGCGTGACGTGGCGCGTCTTCAGCATTTCAAGCAGCGCAGCAGCACCCGGCTGTCCCTTTTCACGCACGCACGCGCGCAGCCGAGCAGCCAAGCTGCCGAGCAGCAGAAGCAAGAATATTCTTGCTTCTGTTGCTCGCAGCGTTGCAGCAACAGAGAGACTCTGCTATGTGATGACGCAACGACGACGGGACTTTCTGTGGACGAAAACAGCCTCCGGTAGGAAAACCTGGCATTTTTAAAGTTGTTGCTGTCCACTCGAGCGTACATCACTCCAAACATAAAAAAAAAAAAACGTTTTAATCTCAACAAAGACTTTTGGAGCTGCAGTTTGGCTCGTAGAAAACCCACTCAAATAGTAACGAGGATCACGTGAAGCTTATTTTATCTGCTCGGTGCACAGAAAAACAACACTATCTGACCGGGAAGGGAGCCACACGCTGCTCCCACTGCGCGTCTGAAGTGGAAACAGACATCTGTTGACAAGCAGCAAACATGGTGCTTTGGAAGCTTTTTGATGCGTTTAGTGAGGACCAGGCATTAGACCAGTCAAGGATTCAGACTAAGACTAGTCAGGGATTCAGACTAAGACCCCTCAGGGATTCAGACTAAGACTAGTCAGGGATTCAGACTAAGACGAGTCAGGGATTCAGACTAAGACCAGTAAGAGATTCAGTCTAAGACCAGTCAGGGATTCAGACTAAGACCAGTTAGGGATTCAAACTAAGACTAGTCAGGGATTCAGTCTAAGACCAGTCAGAGATTCAGTCTAAGACCTGTCAGGGACGCAGACTAAGACCAGTCAGAGATTCAGTCTAAGACCAGTCTGGGATTCAGTCTAAGACCAGTCAGGGATGCAGACTAAGACAGTAAGAGATTCAGTCTAAGACCAGTCAGAGATTCAGACTAACACCAGTCAGGGATTCAGACTAAGACCAGTCAGGGATTCAGACTAACACTAGTCAGGGATTCAGACTAAGACCAGTCAGGGATTCAGACTAAGACCAGTCAGAGATTCAGACTAAGACCAGTCAGGGATTCAGACTAAGACCAGTCAGAGATTCAGACTAAGACCAGTCAGGGATTCAGACTAACACTAGTCAGGGATTCAGTCTAAGACCAGTCAGGGATTCAGACTAAGACCAGTCAGGGATTCAGACTAAGACCAGTCAGGGATTCAGACTAAGACCAGTCAGGGATTCAGACTAAGACCAGTCAGGGATTCAGACTAAGACCAGTCAGGGATTCAGACTAAGACCAGTCAGGGATTCAGACTAAGACCAGTCAGGGATTCAGACTAAGACCAGTCAGGGATTCAGACTAAGACCAGTCAGGGATTCAGACTAAGACCAGTCAGGGATTCAGACTAAGACCAGTCAGGGATTCAGACTAAGACCAGTCAGGGATTCAGACTAAGACCAGTCAGGGATTCAGACTAACACCAGTCAGGGATTCAGTCTAAGACCAGTCAGGGATTCAGACTAAGACCAGTCAGGGATTCAGACTAAGACCAGTCAGGGATTCAGTCTAAGACAAGTCAGGGATTCAGTCTAAGGCCAGTCTGGAATTCAGACTAAGACCATTCAGGGATTCAGACTAAGACTAGTCAGGGATTCAGTCTAAGACCAATCAGGGATTCAGACTAAGACTAGTCAGAGATTCAGTATAAGACCAGTCAGGGATTCAGACTAAGACCAATCAGGGATTCAGACTAAGACTAGTCAGAGATTCAGTCTACCAGTTAGGGATTCAGTCTAAGACCAGTCAGGGATTTAGTCTAAGACCAGTCAGGGATTCAGACTAAGACTAGTCAGGGATTCAGACTAAGACCAGTCAGGGATTCAGACTAAGACCAGTCAGAGATTCAGACTAACACCAGTCAGGGATTCAGACTAAGACCAGTCAGAGATTCAGACTAAGACCAGTCAGGGATTCAGACTAAGACCAGTCAGGGATTCAGACTAACACTAGTCAGGGATTCAGACTAAGACCAGTCAGGGATTCAGACTAAGACCAGTCAGAGATTCAGACTAAGACCAGTCAGGGATTCAGACTAACACTAGTCAGGGATTCAGTCTAAGACCAGTCAGGGATTCAGACTAAGACCAGTCAGGGATTCAGACTAAGACCAGTCAGGGATTCAGACTAAGACCAGTCAGGGATTCAGACTAAGACCAGTCAGGGATTCAGACTAAGACCAGTCAGGGATTCAGACTAAGACCAGTCAGGGATTCAGACTAAGACTAGTCAGGGATTCAGTCTAAGACCAGTCAGGGATTCAGACTAAGACCAGTCAGGGATTCAGTCTAATGCTGAATCCTCACCAAACGCTTTTCGCGCAGCCGAAGCAGCCACTTTACATTGAAAGTCTATGTGGCCGCGCATCTTGGAGCAACGGGGCGTGACGTGGCGCGTCTTCAGCATTTCAAGCAGCGCAGCAGCACCCGGCTGTCCCTTTTCACGCACGCACGCGCGCAGCCGAGCAGCCAAGCTGCCGAGCAGCAGAAGCAAGAATATTCTTGCTTCTGTTGCTCGCAGCGTTGCAGCAACAGAGAGACTCTGCTATGTGATGACGCAACGACGACGGGACTTTCTGTGGACGAAAACAGCCTCCGGTAGGAAAACCTGGCATTTTTAAAGTTGTTGCTGTCCACTCGAGCGTACATCACTCCAAACATAAAAAAATAAAAATAAAAAAAAACGTTTTAATCTCAACAAAGACTTTTGGAGCTACAGTTTGGCTCGTAGAAAACCCACTCAAATAGTAACGAGGATCACGTGAAGCTTATTTTATCTGCTCGGTGCACAGAAAAACAACACTATCTGACCGGGAAGGGAGCCACACGCTGCTCCCACTGCGCGTCTGCAGTGGAAACAGACATCTGTTGACAAGCAGCAAACACGGTGCTTTGGAAGCTTTTCGATGCGTTTAGTGAGGACCAGGCATTAGACCAGTCAAGGATTCAGACTAAGACTAGTCAGGGATTCAGACTAAGACCCGTCAGGGATTCAGACTAAGACTAGTCAGGGATTCAGACTAAGACGAGTCAGGGATTCAGACTAAGACCAGTCAGAGATTCAGACTAAGACCAGTCAGGGATTCAGACTAAGACCAGTCAGGGATTCAGACTAACACTAGTCAGGGATTCAGACTAAGACCAGTCAGGGATTCAGACTAAGACCAGTCAGAGATTCAGACTAAGACCAGTCAGAGATTCAGACTAAGACCAGTCAGAGATTCAGACTAAGACCAGTCAGAGATTCAGACTAAGACCAGTCGGATTCAGACTAACACCAGTCAGAGATTCAGACTAAGACCAGTCAGGGATTCAGACTAACACTAGTCAGGGATTCAGTCTAAGACCAGTCAGGGATTCAGACTAAGACCAGTCAGGGATTCAGACTAAGACCAGTCAGGGATTCAGACTAAGACCAGTCAGGGATTCAGACTAAGACCAGTCAGGGATTCAGACTAAGACCAGTCAGGGATTCAGACTAAGACCAGTCAGGGATTCAGACTAAGACCAGTCAGGGATTCAGACTAAGACCAGTCAGGGATTCAGACTAAGACCAGTCAGGGATTCAGACTAAGACCAGTCAGGGATTCAGTCTAAGACCAGTCAGGGATTCAGTCTAAGACCAGTCAGGGATTCAGTCTAAGACCAGTCAGGGATTCAGTCTAAGACCAGTCAGGGATTCAGTCTAAGACCAGTCAGGGATTCAGTCTAAGACCAGTCAGGGATTCAGACTAAGACCAGTCAGGGATTCAGACTAAGACCAGTCAGGGATTCAGACTAAGACCAGTCAGGGATTCAGACTAAGACCAGTCAGGGATTCAGACTAAGACCAGTCAGGGATTCAGACTAAGACCAGTCAGGGATTCAGACTAAGACCAGTCAGGGATTCAGACTAAGACCAGTCAGGGATTCAGACTAAGACCAGTCAGGGATTCAGACTAAGACCAGTCAGAGATTCAGACTAAGACCAGTCAGGGATTCAGACTAACACTAGTCAGGGATTCAGACTAAGACCAGTCAGGGATTCAGACTAAGACCAGTCAGGGATTCAGACTAAGACCAGTCAGGGATTCAGACTAAGACCAGTCAGGGATTCAGACTAAGACCAGTCAGGGATTCAGACTAAGACCAGTCAGGGATTCAGACTAAGACCAGTCAGGGATTCAGACTAAGACTAGTCAGGGATTCAGTCTAAGACCAGTCAGGGATTCAGACTAAGACCAGTCAGGGATTCAGTCTAATGCTGAATCCTCACCAAACGCTTTTCGCGCAGCCGAAGCAGCCACTTTACATTGAAAGTCTATGTGGCCGCGCATCTTGGAGCAACGGGGCGTGACGTGGCGCGTCTTCAGCATTTCAAGCAGCGCAGCAGCACCCGGCTGTCCCTTTTCACGCACGCACGCGCGCAGCCGAGCAGCCAAGCTGCCGAGCAGCAGAAGCAAGAATATTCTTGCTTCTGTTGCTCGCAGCGTTGCAGCAACAGAGAGACTCTGCTATGTGATGACGCAACGACGACGGGACTTTCTGTGGACGAAAACAGCCTCCGGTAGGAAAACCTGGCATTTTTAAAGTTGTTGCTGTCCACTCGAGCGTACATCACTCCAAACATAAAAAAATAAAAATAAAAAAAAACGTTTTAATCTCAACAAAGACTTTTGGAGCTGCAGTTTGGCTCGTAGAAAACCCACTCAAATAGTAACGAGGATCACGTGAAGCTTATTTTATCTGCTCGGTGCACAGAAAAACAACACTATCTGACCGGGAAGGGAGCCACACGCTGCTCCCACTGCGCGTCTGCAGTGGAAACAGACATCTGTTGACAAGCAGCAAACACGGTGCTTTGGAAGCTTTTCGATGCGTTTAGTGAGGACCAGGCATTAGACCAGTCAAGGATTCAGACTAAGACTAGTCAGGGATTCAGACTAAGACCCGTCAGGGATTCAGACTAAGACTAGTCAGGGATTCAGACTAAGACGAGTCAGGGATTCAGACTAAGACCAGTCAGAGATTCAGACTAAGACCAGTCAGGGATTCAGACTAAGACCAGTCAGGGATTCAGACTAACACTAGTCAGGGATTCAGACTAAGACCAGTCAGGGATTCAGACTAAGACCAGTCAGAGATTCAGACTAAGACCAGTCAGAGATTCAGACTAAGACCAGTCAGAGATTCAGACTAAGACCAGTCAGAGATTCAGACTAAGACCAGTCGGGGATTCAGACTAACACCAGTCAGAGATTCAGACTAAGACCAGTCAGGGATTCAGACTAACACTAGTCAGGGATTCAGTCTAAGACCAGTCAGGAATTCAGACTAAGACCAGTCAGGGATTCAGACTAAGACCAGTCAGGGATTCAGACTAAGACCAGTCAGGGATTCAGACTAAGACCAGTCAGGGATTCAGACTAAGACCAGTCAGGGATTCAGTCTAAGACCAGTCAGGGATTCAGACTAAGACCAGTCAGGGATTCAGACTAAGACCAGTCAGGGATTCAGCCTTAGACCAGTCAGGGATTCAGTCTAAGACCAGTCAGGGATTCAGTCTAAGACCAGTCGGGTATTTAGTCTAAGACCAGTTAGGGATTCAGTCTAAGACCAGTCAGGGATTCAGTCTAAGATCAGTCAGGGATTCAGTCTAAGACCAGTCAGGGATTCAGTCTAAGACCATTCAGGGATTCAGACTAAGACCTGTCAGGGATTCAGACTAAGACCAGTCAGGGATTCAGACTAAGACCAGTCAGGGATTCAGACTAAGACCAGTCAGGGATTCAGACTAAGACCAGTCAGGGATTCAGTCTAAGACCAGTCAGGGATTCAGTCTAAGACCAGTCAGGGATTCAGTCTAAGACCAGTCAGGGATTCAGTCTAAGACCAGTCAGGGATTCAGTCTAAGACCAGTCAGGGATTCAGACTAAGACCAGTCAGGGATTCAGACTAAGACCAGTCAGGGATTCAGACTAAGACCAGTCAGGGATTCAGACTAAGACCAGTCAGGGATTCAGACTAAGACCAGTCAGGGATTCAGACTAAGACCAGTCAGGGATTCAGACTAAGACCAGTCAGGGATTCAGACTAAGACCAGTCAGGGATTCAGACTAAGACCAGTCAGGGATTCAGACTAAGACCAGTCAGGGATTCAGACTAAGACCAGTCAGGGATTCAGTCTAGACAGTCAGGGAGTCAGTCTAAGACCAGTCAGGGATTCAGTCTAAGACCAGTCAGGGATTCAGTCTAAGACCAGTCAGGTATTCAGTCTAAGACCAGTCAGGGATTCAGACTAAGACCAGTCAGGGATTCAGACTAAGACCAGTCCGGGATTCAGACTAAGAGCATTCAGGGATTCAGTCTAAGACCATTCAGGGATTCAGTCTAAGACCAGTCAGGGATTCAGACTAAGACCAGTCAGGGAGTCAGTCTAAGACCAGTCAGGGATTCAAACTAAGACCAGTCAGAGATTCAGTCTAAGACCAGTCAGGGATTCAGTCTAAGACCAGTCAGGTATTCAGTCTAAGACCAGTCAGAGATTCAGTCTAAGACCAGTCAGGGATTCAGATTAAGACCAGTCAGGGATTCAGACTAAGACCAGTCAGGGATTCAGACTAAGACCAGTCAGGGAGTCAGTCTAAGACCAGTCGGGTATTCAGTCTAAGACCAGTCAGAGATTCAGTCTAAGACCAGTCAGGGATTCAGATTAAGACCAGTCAGGGACTTAGACTAAGACCAGTCAGGGATTCAGACTAAGACCAGTCAGGAATTCAGTCTAAGACCAGTCAGGGATTCAGTCTAAGACCAGTCAGATATTCAGTCTAAGACCAGTCAGGGATTCAGTCTAAGACCAGTCAGAGATTCAGTCTAAGACCAGTCAGAGATTCAGTCTAAGACCAGTCAGGGATTCAGTCTAAGACCAGTCAGAGATTCAGACTAAGACCAGTCAGAGATTCAGTCTAAGACCAGTCAGGGATTCAGTCTAAGACCAGTCAGGGATTCAGTCTAAGACCAGTCAGGTATTCAGTCTAAGACCAGTCAGAGATTCAGTCTAAGACCAGTCAGGGATTCAGATTAAGACCAGTCAGGGACTTAGACTAAGACCAGTCAGGGATTCAGACTAAGACCAGTCAGGAATTCAGTCTAAGACCAGTCAGGGATTCAGTCTAAGACCAGTCAGGGATTCAGTCTAAGGCCAGTCAGAGATTCAGTCTAAGACTAGTCAGAGATTCAGTCTAAGACCAGTCAGGGATTTAGTCTAAGACCAGTCAGAGATTCAGACTAAGACCAGTCAGAGATTCAGTCTAAGACCAGTCAGGGATTCAGACTAAGACCAGTCAGGGATTCAGTCTAATACCAGTCAGGGATTCAGACTAAGACCAGTCAGGGATTCAGACTAAGACCAGTCAGGGATTCAGACTAAGACCAGTCAGGGATTCAGACTAAGACCAGTCAGGGATTCAGTCTAATACCAGTCAGGGATTCAGACTAAGACCAGTCAGGGATTCAGACTAAGACCAGTCAGGGATTCAGACTAAGACCAGTCAGGGATTCAGACTAATACCAGTCAGGGATTCAGACTAAGACCAGTCAGGGATTCAGACTAAGACCAGTCAGGGATTCAGACTAAGACCAGTCAGGGATTCAGACTAAGACCAGTCAGGGATTCAGACTAAGACCAGTCAGGGATTCAGACTAAGACCAGTCAGGGATTCAGACTAAGACCAGTCAGGGATTCAGACTAAGACCAGTCAGGATTCAGACTAAGACCAGTCAGGGATTCAGACTAAGACCAGTCAGGGATTCAGTCTAATACCAGTCAGGGATTCAGACTAAGACCAGTCAGGGATTCAGACTAAGACCAGTCAGGGATTCAGTCTAATACCAGTCAGGGATTCAGACTAAGACCAGTCAGGGATTCAGACTAAGACTAGTCAGGGATTCAGTCTAATACCAGTCAGGGATTCAGACTAAGACCAGTCAGGGATTCAGACTGGGGTCAGACTTAAATGAAAGTAACTAAAAGATGTAGAACACACTTGAATCCTGTCAATTAAATATCAAAACATTTAGTCTGCATCTCAGTTTTATCAAATCATCCTGTAAACTACCTTCTGATTGGTTGTTACAGAAACTCACCCAGACTTTTTTGTTCGTTTTACATCTTTTCTTCTTTTTTAGGTTTTGTCTTTTGTCCTCTTCTTGTTTTTGACTTGTTTTGTTCTTCAGGTTTTCTTGTTCCCCGTTTGTTTTATTGCTGTCGTCATTTTGATTCCTTCCTGAGAGCTGTTTTTTGTCATTTAAGTATTCTCCCTCGTCTCACCATCTCTTTGTGTCTTGTATCTTTGCCTTCTTCTCCTCGTCCTTTTCTCTTGTCTTCTTGTCTTCCTCTGTGGTTCCAGATGAACTCGGAGAGTGAAAGACTCACTTCATCAATAATTCAGCCTCACCTAACCACACACACACATGCGCATGCACACACACACACACACACACACACACACACACACACACACACACACACACACACATTCTCACAACCACACACACAATACAAACTGAGCCTCCCAAACATTCAATAACTTGTCAGCAATCAAGGAGGTCTTTTAGTTTGCTGTAAAATAAAATAATGAAATATTCTGAGTCAAAAAAAGTTTTAAACCTTTATTCATTAATAAAATGAAGATGTGAGTTTTTAAACTTCAAATAGCTTCAGACAATAATCAATACTGGAACATGATCAGCCAATAGAAAGTAGAGCTGAGCTCAGGTTTCTGCAGGTGCCCACATATCAGGTGACAGGACAGGTGGATGAACAGAGGCTGCCAAGCAACAGTACCACACACACACACACTTCCTGTCCAACGTCACTGTCACCCAGTCAGTGATACCGATCAGATCAGTGATCAATACACAGATTATATCATAATATCAATACATCAAACAAGTTCACCTGAAGATCATTCATTCATTCAAACTTTATTTATACAGGTTAATCCCACTGAGTCTCGGGGACTCATTTACAAGAGAGACCTGAAAAAAGATCAGTTTTTTTGTTTGTTTGTATAATTGCATTTTTAGATCAATAAACTGATTTTATAGTTGATAATTTCTAAGACAAAATTGGAACTCTAACAAGGTTGATTCAGTGGCCCTAGGTGGGTTCTTCTTCAGAGGACCTGACCCAACCTTGTTAGATTTATTTAGCTGGATTATTGAGCAGCAAACATGAAAGAGTTTATTATTGAGTAGATTCTTCCTTTTACCTCCAAGATGTTTTAACAAGAATAAGACTCACAGTTTACCCATGAACACCAAATCTTCTCAGGGTTTTCCAGCAATGTTCACTGTTTGAGGAAAAGAGCTGATCCTGGATCAAATTTAAACGTCTAATGGAAAACCAGTGAAGGAGTTCTACAGGCAGTGTGTCTTTAGAAACAGTTTTTAAAATTGAGAAAGAAGTTTTATATTTGGACTGAAGAATCGAGGAAATGAAAGCAGTTTATTTATTTTAAAGCTGAAGCTTGTTAACTGTAGGCACATTATTATATTTAAAAATTGATATCTAATCTAACTTTCATCTCAAAAATCCTTTAGAAAATAGCTGCAGGTCAGTTATGTGAACATCTGAACAGAAATAACCCATTTGAAGAGTTTCAGTCAGGGTTTAGAGCTCACCACAGCACTGAATCTGCACTGGTGAAAGTTACTAATGATATTCTCATGTTCTCTGACAATGGACAGGTGTCTATACTGGTCCTGTTAGACCTCAATGCTGCATATGATACAGTTGATCACAATATTCTATTACAGAAACTTAAAGATGATATTGGAATTACAGGAACAGCTCCAAAATGGTTTAAATCATATTTATTTGATAGATTCCAGTTTGTAAATTAAATAATTCATCTTTTTCATACACCAAAGTTAGTCATGGAGTTCCTCATGGTTCAGTGCTTGGACCAATACTCTTTGCTTTACATATGCTTCCATTAGGTAATGTTATTAAACAGCATGGGATAAATTTTCATTGTTATGCTGATGATACTCAATTATATTTGCATGAAACCCAATGAATCCAATCAGCTACTTAGACTACAATCCCGTCTTAAAGACATAAAACCATGTATGACCTCTGATTTTCTGCTTTTAAACTCAGCCAAGTCAGAGGTTGTGGTTTTTGGACCTGAGCACCTTAGGAATAAATTTTTCAGTCTTTCTCCCTCCTTGGATGGCATTAATCTGCCTCCAGCTCTAATGTTAAAAATCTTGGTGTTATTTCTGATCAGGACATGTCTTTTATCCCCCACATTAAAATGTTACTAGAACCACCTTCTTCCACCTGTGTAATATCACTAAAATTAGAAACATCTCATCTAAAAATGATGCAGAAAAACTGGTTCATGCATTTGTCACATCTGGACTGGACTATTGCAATGGTTTATTATCTGGGTGTCCAAATGCTTCTTTAAAACGTCTTCAGTTGATCCAAAATGCTGCTGCCAGAGTCTTAACTGGAGTTAGTGGGAGAGATCATATCTCTCCAGTTTTAGTTTCTCTCCATGGCTCCCTGTCAAGTCCATAATAGAATTCAAAATCCTACTTCTGATCTACAAAGCTCTCAACAACATAGCTCCTTTGAGATTAAACTGAGACCACACTGAGATTAGACTGAGACCACAGTGTCATTCTGTGTTTAAACAATGTTTAGGGACACAAACATCTCGTCTGAACTGAAAATATTCTAATATCCAACAGAACAAACTAAATTTAGATTAAAAACAAGTTGAATTGAAATAAAACCCTTTTGTTTTTCAGCCGAGTCAGAAGTTGCTTCATAATTTATTTAAGACATCTTTCTATTTAAAAACTGGCATGAGTTTCTTTAACCTGGGAGAACTGATTGATTAGTTTTATTCAAATGAAACAGTTTCCAAACATCGAAGACAAACTTTTAGTTTAAATTAAGCTTCGTTTTGTTTTCCTCTGTAGACAAATCTAACTAAACAGAAAGTCATACTAAAACATTTGGCTAAAGTTTCCGATATTAAAAATATAAATACTTTGTATGATGTCTAAGTGATAAAACAAAATGTTTACAAACATCTCATCATGTCAACCCATTGCCATGGCAATAAAAACAAAAAAACATTTCAACACTAGCAGGAATGAGTCTCAAACAAATGGGTTTTCTCCAGGTTCCTCAGAAGCTCCAGGTTCCTCGGAGTCTCCAGCTTTATCAAAGTTCCCAAGTCTACAAAGTCCTCATATTCCTTGGACTTTCCAGGTTCTTAAAGCTCTCGGAACTCAGGTGTGCTCTGTGTCTCTGGTTCTGTATGAGTTCTGGTCCTTCTTACAATTCAATGATGGGTGTAATCGACCAGGTGGAGGGGCCTGAAACAGAGCCAATCACAGTCCTGCTGTTGTGATGATGTCACTTCCTCCTGCAGCAGCGGTAGCAGCATGCAGGGCAGCGCCTGCCATACTCCTCTTCACTTTCTTTGATCGTATATGGAGGAGGGGCCGAGCTCTTCTCGGCGTACGGGTTCTCGCTGTTTAAAGCCATCGGATTGGCTATGACTGTTCCCATGTCAGAGGAACGGAGCTTGGCCCGTGGGATGGTCACCTGACCGTATGGGTTTTCCAGGGAGATGTTGATGTTTGAAGACATGACAAAGTCTCAAGGGGGTAGGGGGTTGGTGTGACGTCAAACGGGAGACTTCTGGATAGAAAGAGAGGGAGAAAGGTTGTGTAAAAATAAAAAAACTACACAGTATGAGATTTACACAAAATTACAAAGTCTGAAGAACTTTCATGATGTCATTTCCTCTACACTAAAGAAGCTCAGGTGACAGACTCAACCATCAACAAACCAATCAAATCCAAGAATTTGAGAGACAATTTGTTTGTTTGTACACGGATTCTGTCAGAAGTTTCCATCTTGTTAATGTCAAATTAATTTCTGTCTTTTAGTGATTGTTTGGTTCTTTTTGCATGGTGGAATCTTCAACAACAAATAACCTCAATTATTGTCTTCTCTCAGCTAACAGGTCAACAGAGGGCACAGTACCGTAATCACAGCTTCATTGTGGGGAATGTAGTGTTGGTGCGTGCAAAGCACCAGCTGGTGTCCAGCCTTTACTCACCTGGACCAAAGAAACATGTCTGTAAGGATGCCGTTTGTGGACTTGAGTCTCATTTTCAATACAATAATTCAGGAAGTAGTTGGGAAACTGAGCGACCTGAGCCTGGGCGGCTCACTGTGTGCATAGATATTGGATATCCTGAGCAACAGACCAGAGAATGTAAAGATGGGAGTTCACACATCCTCCACCTTTGTTCTAAACACAGGTACACCACAGGGGTGTGTCCTCAGCCCCCTCTCTCACATATGACCGCATCCCATTAACTCCGCTAACACCACTGTCCATTTCGCTGACACCACCACCATTGTAGGATTCATAATGGACAACAAAGAATCAGTCTACAACAGGGGTGTCAAAGTCAAATACACCGAGGGCCAAAAAAAACAAATTTGCTACAAGCCAAGGGCCGGACTGGTTCAATGTTTATTATAAGGGGGTGATATAAGAATTTTTTTCTTCTTTCTGCACTCTTTTCATTCAGTGTTTTCTTTTTGATGAATTTGTTTTATTTCATCTCTTTTAAATGAATGAATGAATTAAATAAAATATTAAATAGCTTTACATCTGCTAAGTTCTTGGTATAAATCAACACAGACATGTTCCTGCTTTTAGTATTTTACATTGTTTTATAATGTAGCTGTTTATGTTTCATTTTTTTATACAGTTTTCTTATGATTTTTAATTACTGTAATATGATTTTTTATGATTGTTTACTGTTGGCTGCAAGTATCAATCTGTGAAATCCTTCATTTTCTACAGCTGATAGCTGTTGATAATTAATTATGATGAAGTTTAGCAACTTCTCTGTGAACATTTGAGCTCCGTGGCTTCAGCGGTGTGTTTTTCTTGTTCAGTCCGGGGCGGGCGCTCTGATTTTGGACAGCCGCTCTCAGCCTGTCCCTCCTATGAGACGGGCAAGTCAACGGGTCAGACTGGACGCAGCTGGCCGGTCT
>JBBPBX010086006.1:0-14984 GCA_038048925.1 Garcialebias charrua | reverse complement strand
ATATTAATTGTTAACAGTTTGCAAACACAGTGACAGTTTATGTCCAGCATGTGAAAAATAGCCATACTTTTCAAAAAACAAAAATAAATGTGACAGTCATTCGTGAAATGTAGTTCAATGACATTCTGTGCTGTTACTGTATTTTAGCTCAACATTTGTGGGGTTTATTTTTATTCATTAACAAGTGTGGCATTTTATTTTGTTTATATCTTCTATTCTTAATATTTTTAGTTTTGCAGAGGTCAGTTATTCACAGATATGTGTTTTTTTTACTACCCTGCTGTAGTAGTTTGCATGAGTGCTGCTGTTATGAACATTTTCAAAGACAGTGTTTCAACACTGTCTTTGTTTTTTCATTATTAAACTTTTTATTTACTTTTTACATTTTTACATTGTGCTTTTTTCAAGTTTTGGTTGCAGTAGTAATAACTCTACAATGACACATTTTAGCGTGTTTATGTTTTAGTTGCATGCACTGTTTAAATCAAATAGAATTAACTGAAAAAGTAATCTGTTTTCATAAATTTTTAATAAAACTACATAACCGAAGACTGTGCCGGAACATTTTTTGCAATGACATTTACCTGACAGCCATTTCTTAATCTTTTTGTGTACTACATGGTTAGGCTAGATTTGGGTTATGGGGTTTGTTTCTCTAACGAACACATTTGTTATACTGATCTCTAATCTATTGGTAATCGTAATAAACAGTCCATAAACTCATGCAAAACTGTTATGGAGCATTAATAACCATATAAAAAATGCCCATTAATTGGAGGTGCTACCACTTTCATTTAATTAAATTAATTTGGGTTCAAGACCAGAATTGTACTCTCAAACATATAATCAGCAGCAGGTTTTGTTTTAGTTTCTGCTAATTAAAAGGTCATTGTTAGATTATTATAAGATTGTGATGTGAATCAACTTAACAGTATCAACTCCAAAATTATAGCTTTGAATGTGTTCATATTTAGAGTGCATCAGCACTTCAGAAAAGGAAGAGTCAACTTAATATGATTTTTGTTTATTTGTTTTTTATAAAACAAATCACAATAAAAAAACAGGAAAGCACACATGCATTTCATCCGATTGTCTTTATGATCACGCATGGACGGATCATACAGATGCTGGTACATTCGGACCTTTTCAGCCAGATTTCCTTCGAAGACGTCCATCTTGAAAGCCGGGTGTAGTCGCAATGACTGAACGCGCAGGCTTTGAGGAGATTCAAAATCTGGGAGGTGCACGACCAGGCGCAAAACCTACGCGCGGGGCCAAAGCGCGGGGACTATGCGATTGCGTCACTTTTCGCACGCGCACCCTTGCGCCCTATGCGACGCGTCAACTATATCCGAGGCTTTAGGTTCAGCATTAATCTTATTTTAGGCTATGTGTAACAAAATACTTCAGTTACTTCATTAGTAACTGTGAAGTTTATTTGTGGGTAACACTTATTCGCCCAAAATATCTAAATTTGTTATGCAGCTTACTTTTCACATGGAATGGGTTAAAGCTGAGCCATCAAGAGACTCTTCTGTCTCACATCATTCTTTTATTGTTCGGTTATTTATTATATATTTTTTTCCAGTTATTAACATTGTCAATTAATACATTGAAAACTTTGCATTATTCCACATCAGAGGGATCTGGCTTCATCTGGCTTCTGGACCATGGACAGAATTTGTTGCCAATGATGTCAAGGTGAGATGTTTGTAGGGGCAGGGATGTTAGGGAAAATAAGCATTTGTCCTTGAGGTACATGAATTGATAGTTATGGGTATTTTCTTGTTGGTTATAGTAATAAACAGTTTTTCATTTAAATTCCACAGGGATTGCCGAAACAAGGACTGTCCAACAACTGTGGAATGTTTGTAGTGATGGTAAGTTGCTTCCACTCAGCATATCCGTATTGTTTTGTGGGTTGTATACAAGTAATCACATTTTTCTTAACAGTATGCACTGTACTTTGTGATGGGAGCACCTTTTGATTTCACTGAGGTAAGGGCACACACAGGATTGAGTGCTTCATGGTTTGATGTTATGTCACAAAACTTTGACCTGTAATATCTGCAGATGGATATGATGACTATACGAAGGTGGTGGTGCATACTTATCTTGACAAACTTCCCTGTGAAGTAAGGACAATAATTGGCCTCTCTATGTGGCATTACATGGATGGTAGTATTTCTGTAAAGACTTCATTTGTGATTTTGAAAGATCTAGGGAACAACTACGAAGAGAGAGAAAGAGGAAGAGAGATGATGAAATGGTTGAAGCCAGGAGAAAATGTAAGGTAAGATATAGTTTTGAATAATCTAATTGTTAGTAAGTGTATTTGCCATGCACAGTTGCACTAGGTTTGTGTTTGAAAGAAAATCCTGATCCAACAATCAAGGATTGAATCAATTAGGTACTGGTCTTTATTTTAGGTTTTAAGAAACCATGTATAAATATGTATTTTGCCAGAGTCATTGTGCTGATGACCACATCTATGCACGAACAACCAAGCCAGATCTTGAGGTTGGTCACACCATCCATAATTAAGAATTGTCACTTGTACTTGTGAATTTCAGGTGTGTGTGTGTGTGTGTGTTGTTTTTTGTGGTCTTCACTTTGCAGGTGCAACAAATGCCACCAATTTTACAGGTAAGATGAATTCTTATACATATAATTGTTCATTCTTTGATGTTCTTACAATGCACACTTGAGGCTGTGCTCCAAGAGGTGGTCCTAACAGAGGGAGATGTTGCTTACCTCACTTTGGCATTGACCTGCAAGCGGTTTCAATCTATTGTGTCTGATCCAGTTTTCAGGAAGACGGCCCACTTTGCATGGCTGGATGGTAATGATGTTTTTACTTGTTTTCACTTAAAACATGAAATTACATTTTACCTACATTAAAATTATCATTTACAGGGGAGATCAACTGGAGTAAATTCTCAGCATCTTTCAGGACAGAACACAGAGAACCCTTTGCTGTGCTAACATGTTCTTCCTGCAACAGAGTGTACAAAGACTGTGTGGGCTTCACAGGAAATGGAAGACGAGGGGAGTACCCCCGCTACTACGTTGACGGTAAAGCTGGCCACTGCCCAGACTGTCAGTTCTGAAAAAACTGGATATACATTGCTTTTTGTTTCATATTTTGTTTGCATGTTTTTTGCAGTGCATTACATACATTTGGTTGTTTTTGGAAAAATGCATAAACTTTTAAAAATGTGCATTTCTGTCTTTAACTGAATGTGTTTAAAGGTCCACTGACATGATTTTTTTACTATTCATAAAATTGCTCAAAATATATATATTTTATCATTTAAATATGTTCATTTTTGCAAACAAAATGATAAATCACTTTAATTTTGCTATTTTGAACTTCAAGCCGTGTTTAATCATGGGAAATCCGATTACACACGAACGCACCATCTGTGATGTCACACCGGGCAGAGCTCTGGGCTTGTCACAGTGTGCAGGTATGAGCATCTCGACATGAAGGAAGTCTGATACAGCATCAGACCTAAATTAGATCCTGTTGTTTCTTGTTCCATCACCCAAACAATTTTCTGCTTCCCAAAATGAAGACAAATAGCTCAAATCTTCACATAGATTGCTAAATTCGTCCAGTTTTAAATTGTCCGCTATTAAAGACACCACAGCCCTCTGCCCAGTGTGACATCACATATGGTGCGTTCGAGTGTAATCGGATTTCCCATGATTAAACACGGCTTGAAGTTCAAAATCACTTTTAAAGCAAAATTAAAGTGATTTAGCATTTTGTTTGCAAAAACAAACATATTTAAATGATAAAATATATATATTTTGAGCACAAGACCCCTTATGATGAGTAATATAAATGGAAACAATGTTCCCTCGCCCGGACGCGGGTCACCGGGGCCCCACTCTGGAGCCAGGCCCGGAGGAGGGGCACGTTGGCGAGCGCCTGGTGGCCGGGCTTTCACCCATGGAGCTCGGCCGGGCACAGCCCGAAGAGGAGACGTGGGTCCCCCTTCCCATGGGCTCACCACCTGTGGGAGGGGCCAAAGGGGTCGGGTGCATTGTGGAATGGGTGGTGGCCGAGGGCGGGGACCCTGGCGGTCTGATACTCGGCTACAGAAGCTGGCCATTGGGACATGGAATGTCACCTCTCTGGTGGGGAAGGAGCCTGAGCTAGTGTGTGAGGTTGAGAGGTTCCGGCTAGAAATAGTCGGACTCACCTCAACGCATGGCTCTGGCTCTGGAACCAGTTTCCTTGAGAGGGGTTGGACACTCTTCCACTCTGGAGTTGCCCCTGGTGAGAGGCGCCGAGCAGGAGTGGGCATACTTGTTGCCCCCCATCTTGGTGCCTGTACGTTGGGGTTCACCCCGGTGAACGAGAGGGTAGCCTCCCTTCGCCTACGTGTGGGGGGACGGGCTCTGACTGTTGTTTGTGCCTATGCGCCAAACGGCAGCGCAGATTACCCACCCTTTTTGGAGTCCTTGGAGGGGGTATTGGAGGGTGCGCCTCCTGGGGACTCCCTTGTTCTGCTGGGGGACTTCAACGCTCACGTGGGCAATGACAGTGAGACCTGGAGGGGTGTGGTTGGGAGGAACGGCCCCCCTGATCTGAACCCGAGTGGTGTTCTGTTGTTGGACTTCTGTGCTCGTCATGGATTGTCCATAACGAACACCATGTTCAGGCATAAGGGTGTCCATATGTGCTCTTGGCACCAGGACACCCTAGGTCGTAGTTCAATGATCGACTTTGTTGTCGTCTCATCTGATCTGCGGCCGCATGTCCTGGACACTCGGGTGAAGAGAGGGGCGGAGCTGTCAACTGACCACTACCTGGTGGTGAGTTGGCTCCGATGGTGGGGGAGGATGCCGGTCAGACCTGGCAGACCCAAACGTATTGTGAGGGTCTGCTGGGAACGTCTGGCAGAGTCTCCCGTAAGACGGAGCTTTAACTCCCACCTCCGGGAGAGCTTTGAACACGTTCCGAGGGAGGCGGGGGACATGGAGTCCGAGTGGGCCATGTTCCGCGCCTCTATTGTCGAGGCAGCTTATCAGAGCTGTGGCCGCAAGGTTGTTGGTGCCTGTCGTGGTGGCAACCCTCGAACCCGGTGGTGGACACCGGCAGTGAGGGATGCTGTCAGGCTGAAGAAGGAGTCCTATTGGGCCTTTTTGGCTTGTGGGACCCCGGAAGCAGCTGATAGGTACCGGCAGTCCAAGCGGCATGCGGCTCGGGTGGTTGCTGAGGCAAAAACTCGGGCGTGGGAGGAGTTTGGAGAGGCCATGGAGAATGACTTCCGTACGGCTTCGAGGCGATTCTGGTCCACCATCCGGCGTCTCAGGGGGGGAAAGAGGTACGCGACCAACACCATTTATGGTGGGGGTGGCGTGCTACTGACCTCAACTCGGGATGTTGTGAGTCGGTGGGCGGAATACTTCGAAGACCTCCTCAATCCTACTGGCACGTCTTCCACTGAGGAAGCGGAGCCTGGGGACTTTGGGTCGGGCTCTCCAATCTCTGGTGCTGAGGTCGCCAAGGTGGTTAAAAAGCTCCGCGGTGGCAAGGCTCCGGGGGTGGATGAGATTCGTCCTGAGTTCCTTAGGGCTCTGGATGTTGTGGGGTTGTGTTGGCTTACGCGACTCTGCAATATCGCGTGGACATCGGGGGCAGTTCCCTTGGATTGGCAGACTGGGGTGGTGGTTCCCCTATTCAAAAAGGGGGACCGTAGGGTGTGTTCCAACTATAGAGGGATCACACTCTTAAGCCTCCCTGGTAAGGTCTATTCAGGGGTTCTGGAGAGGAGGGTCCGTCGGATAGTCGAACCTCGGATTCAGGAGGAGCAGTGTGGTTTTCGTCCTGGTCGTGGAACACTAGACCAGCTCTACACCCTCAACAGGGTCCTGGAGGGTGCGTGGGAGTTTGCCCAACCAGTTTACATGTGCTTTGTAGACTTGGAAAAGGCATTCGACCGCGTCCCTCGAGGGGTTCTGTGGCGGGTACTCCGGGAGTATGGGGTACCAGGCCCTTTGATATGGGCTGTTAGGTCCCTGTACGACCGGTGTCAGAGCTTGGTCCGCATCGCTGGCAGTAAGTCAGGCTCGTTTCCGGTGAGAGTTGGACTCCGCCAAGGTTGCCCTTTGTCACCGATTCTGTTTATAACTTTTATGGACAGAATTTCTAGGCGCAGCCAAGGTGTTGAGAGGATCCGTTTTGGTGGCCTTAGAATCGCTTCTCTGTTTTTTGCAGATGATGTGGTCCTATTGGCTTCATCAGCTCGTGATCTACAGCTTTCGCTGGAGCGGTTTGCAGCTGAATGTGATGCGGCCGGGATGAGGATCAGTTCCTCCAAATCCGAGGCCATGGTCTTGAGCCGGAAAAGGGTAGCGTGCCCTCTCCGGGTCGGGGAGGAGGTCCTTACCCAAGTGGAGGAGTTTAAGTATCTCGGGATCTTGTTCACGAATGAGGGAAAACTGGAGCGTGAGATCGATAGGCGGATAGGTGCAGCGTCCGCAGTGAAGCGGGCGCTGTACCGGTCTGTCGTGGTGAAGAGAGAGCTGAGTCAAAAGGCAAAGCTCTCAATTTACCGATCGATCTACGTTCCCACCCTCATCTATGGTCATGAGCTTTGGGTTATGACCGAAAGAACAAGATCTCGGATACAAGCGGCTGAAATGAGTTTTCTCCGCAGGGTGGCTGGACTCTCCCTTAGAGATAGGGTGAGAAGCTCGGTCATCCGGGAGGGACTCGGAGTAGAGCCGCTGCTTCTCCACATCGAGAGGAGCCAGTTGAGGTGGCTCGGGCATCTGGTTAGGATGCCTCCTGGACGCCTCCCTGGTGAGGTGTTCCGGGCATGTCCCACCGGGAGGAGACCCAGAGGAAGACCCAGGATACGCTGGAGGGACTATGTTTCTCGGCTGGCCTGGGAACGCCTTGGGATTCCCCCAGAGGAGCTGCTCCAAGTGGCTGGGGAGAGGGAAGTCTGGGCCTCCCTACTTAGGCTGCTACCCCCGCGACCCGACCCCGGATAAGCGGAAGAAAATGGATGGATGGATGGATGGATATATTTTGAGCAATTTTATGAATAGTAAAAAATTCATGTCAGTGGACCTTTAAACATTGTATCCACAGTATTCCTGAGGGTTTCACTGTATTTGCGAATGTGCATTGAACTTCCTGTCCGACACCGGAAGTGCCTTATTCCATAGGCGGAGTATGGATCGCGGGTGTTTTTGAAAGTTATTTTCATTCATTTTATCGGAGCAAACACAGCTTTTGTTTAAACGGAACGTTTACTGAAATGTCCTACCGGGGTTCAGGTACCTGCTGTGCTGTTCGCGGCTGCACCAACAACCGGACCAAGCTAAATCTTTGGCTAAAACAACAGTGTTTTCAACACGGACCCAAAACAAAGAAAGAGTGTTCCTGCATCCTTCTCTATGGCTGTGTCTGCGCGATCAGGTAACATCTGTAATTTCTTTTTATTCAGGGAGGGTTTATTAATGAGAGTTTTGGATGATTTACTGTCTTAAAATGATATATGTCAGGCGCGACCGGTACTTTTAGCCGAGATAGCTGCTAATAAACCTTAGCCGAGAGGCCGGAGCAAACGCGTTCGCTATGTATGTATTTTTAAATTATGTCAGCGCGATCAGGTCACATCTGTAATTTCTTTTTATTCGGGGAGGGATATTAATGAGCGTTTTGGAAGATTTACTGTCTTAAAACGATAGATCTCAGATGCTCCCGGTATTTTTAGCCGGGATAGCTGCTAACAAACCTTAGCCGAGAGGCCGGAGCAAACGCGTTCGCTATTTATGTCGTTTTAAATTATGTCTGCGCGATCAGGTAACATCTGTAATTTCTTTTTATTTGTCCCTCCTCTTTTAACAAAACGAGTGGTGTTCCCACATTTTTAATGAACGAAAACAACAAAGTTTGGACTGTCTTCAACTGTATTACTCGCATGTAAACAAACGGTGTTTCCGGTCAACCGGAAGTCGTGTGCACATTTCGCGCAAAGCATCATGGGACGTAGGAATACTGTGGATACATTTACAATTTGCTATTGCTCTGTTGACCTACTCTACTTACTTTTCCTTCGCATAGCATCATTTCCACACTTAAGTAAAATTTCGAAATTGTCTGTGGCAGTTATATTTTTATTTGTATACATTCAGAGTTACTATGTTTTAACCAGTGATGTAGGCTATATAAATGAAGGCAATATGCCCACTTTCAGAAGTATGTAACAGAGGTACAAGTATAATGACATCTTGTCAGAGCTGTCAATGTACATGTATGACAAGTAGATTTCAGAGTATCACAAGCTGAATGTGGAAATCCAAAAGAGTAAGAAAAAGTGTAGGCCTAAATGTAAGATCAATGTACAGCTGTTATAAAAGATCACACATGGAGTCTTATACTTTCAATTCGAATAAATTTAGTTAGTTTTTAAAATTAGTTTTGTAAATGGCTTGTTACTCAAATTTTTGCTGACATGCTAAAGGAAAACAATTTTGTTGGAATACAACATTTAAAATAAAATGGTCTCAAATAAATTGTCTCTTATGTTTTGTTGTAAAAAAAGTTCTTCTGTGTTTTCTTGTGTTGTTAGTGTATTTACTGATGGATTGTTAATTTCTGTGCGTTTTTTTAACTGTATTTTCTAAAAAAGTTTGATACCGCGGCTGGTATAGGAAATGGTGCCCCCTTTATTTCCGGAGTGCAATGGCGCTTATTTCCGGAGTGCAATGGCGCTACTTCCATATATGGTATGGCTCGGCCCTCGGACACGACCCCGTCCCTTACTGTTTGATGCAGCGAGGTGTACTTGGACTTCTGTAGTTAGTCATGACATATTAAATACGAAGGAGGCGCCCTTTTGTGCTTTGGGAAGGTACTACAACTGCATTATACATATGGCCGTTACAGCGTCAGCGCTTCGTTTGCCCTGCTTAAAATGGCGGCCACAGAAGTGTCAGCGCGGAAGGACTTAACAAGATTAAAACGGTAAAAACTATTATTTCTTTGCTGAGAAAAAATATATTTCTTAGCTGACGTTATAGCACAAGGGTTCCCGAGCTTAACCGTTCCTTAATCAATTCACGAAATGGTCAAATCTGCTGAATTTAAATTGTTTCGGTTTGACTTTTTCCAAACAGCCTCGGGGGTGCTATGAAAATAAATTATAAATACATCTAATTTTATCTCAAATATCTTCTACAGGTCAACAGTCTGTAAATGAAAAGCATATAATTACACTTTGTAAGCAGAAAAATATCCATCGAGTGGCTTCTGAGCTGTTTATCTAAATAGTAGGTATCTGTTTATGGTAGCTAACAGCTAACATGCTAAAAGCAATTTTTTTTAGCTCTAAATATCTTCTGCAGCTAACAGGTTGTAAATGACCACCAAATAATTACACTCTGTTAGTTTCAAGAAAATCTGCGGTGTGGTTTATGAGTTATCTTGCTAAAAAAACGCTAACAACACAACTAATGGTAGCTACCTCCAGAGCAGGGAGCCGGGCAGCGACATTCAGTCCGAGCAGAGGAGGCTTTTTTCGGACACGTGACGGTTGGTGGACTCTCTGGAAGTGTCCGCTAGCGGACAAAAGTGGTACTGCACCATTTTTTGGCCAAAATGAAAAACGGCGAATCAGAGCCAAAAATGGGTCTAAGAAAAAAGGGGAAAAATCCATAAATAATACGCTTTGGTGTATAATACGTAGGACATTCAAATGAGCAAAAAAACTGCGTGTTATAGACCGACAAATACGGTAAGTTAAATTCAGTTAAAAAGAGCCATTGACCTGTGCCCCGCTGTGGCGTAGTGAGATAAGCGCGGGGCACATATGCTTGGGGCTTTTGCCTCTCCACAGGCTCGCGGGTTCGCGTCCCATACCCGGCGAGCTATTTCTGTGGTGTCCCCCCCTCCTCCGTTTCACCCTCTCCCTCTCTCCAATAAAGGTCACTAGTGCCACAAAAATGTAAAAAAAAAGCCATTGACCTGTTCGTGGTTTTCATATAAATTATTAAGCTCCTCTTCAGGCTTCCTTATAAATTATTAAGCTCCTCTTAAGGCTTCCTATGTTACTAAAACTTCAAATTTAGGGTTTACTTTAAACGATGCCTTTATGACAAGTGTGTATACATAACCAGAAGTTGGTGATTACCATCTATGATGGGAGAGGTTGTTCGCCTTTAACTTTCAAATCCCTATTTTTACCCTATACGAATGAATATATATATAGGCTACATATAATATACATATTATTATATGAACAGATACTTACACTAAAATTATTGGCTAAAATCAAAGGTGTTAAAGTTATTCGTTCAGAAAGCGTTATCTTAAAGTTCTTATTTTGGACTGTTTATGGTACTTTAATTAAATCACTCTGAACTAAAGGCTTGATTTGTGTTGACCAATTTAAATCAACGAAGGTGTAGTACCTTAAATTGTGCTCACCATGCAGATTCAATTCAACATGCCAGCACAGAGAAGCACAAAAAAAACTGTGCACCCTTCTCCTCCATGAGCCCAACAAACCTGGGCCCCACCGCCCCAAAACAGAACAAGACAAAACAAAGATATGAGCTAAAAATAGCCACCTACATAGCCTGTCACACATCAATCAGTGCTTTGGACCATCTTGGAGAACTCATTGGATCCACTTCGACTGACAATGACATGAAAATACACAGAGCAAAATGCACTGCATTAACAGAGTTTAAAGAAATCTAAAAAAGTTTTTTCTACCTGTATGCTGGTTTTTTTCTACCTGCTTCATTGAGCATGATTCAGGATAGAGATTAAAGAAAGCTTTTTGGTCCGTGTTCAATTGATTTTTCATTGCATAACAAAAATGAAAAAACAATGTGTCATTTCAATATTCCTTTTCATGTATGAATCAAAAAATACAATACGTCATCGTTTTTCTGCATTTTGGACTTCAACCTCACATCAAAAATCAAACTTTTTAAAAATGTCCTGCGAACTTATTTGTTTTTTATTTTTATTTTCTAACAAATGAGTGACCCGGAAGTTGTTCTGATAGTGCGCACATACAGTAAGCTAACACACACGAGCTGTGGCTGGACAGCTACGTTTTGTTCAAAGATAACAAGCGAGTTACTCTCAAAGAGGAAGATATGACGATTGAAAAAATTGGCAGGATCTGTCCTGACGTTTTGTTTTGGCGCGGCAGTATAACCACAAATATTTAAACAATAAAAGTTAGCATGTGCACATGCTGTGTACATGTACCAGCGATTAGCTTTTATTACCAGTGTAAGAGGAGGTGAAGAGACGACACAGGAGACAGGCTGCAGAACTTCACCTTTTAATCACATCTTACTAAACTGGCGGGAACCCGCCCAACACTGCTTTATATACCCACATAACATCCGGTCCTCTGGACCTTTCACAATAAAAGCATCCTGTAATGCATTCGGTCCACTGGGTGTGAGTAGAGCCCCCTAGTGGTCCACCACACACGCCCCCCCCAGAACACCCAGTAAGGTCCATCACTAATAAGGTTGATGATGGCGGCTGAGCAGAGAGGACGTTTGTAGTCAGGCTCCTGCCTGTACTACCTCCAAAAGGAGTATTTGGAGAGCTTGTACTCGCAGTTTTTTGCGCTGGATGTGCAGAGAGGAGCGCTGAAAAAGCTGCGGAAATTGGACTGGAGCATGCGATCCAGAATTATGAATCTACAAGCCAACGTGTCCGTGAGTTTTTGCCGAGAGTTAGCCTAGCGTAGCTACAAACCGGGCTAATCAAAGCAAACCGTGATGGGTCACCGTAACCGGGTGCCGTAGCTGCGGGCTTCGTGAACAAATAAACCGGAAAAATACGCTGGTTGTTACGAAGAAACGCGGGCCGGCAAGCTGGAGGTGCTTTGTTGCAGCGAAAGAACAAAACAAAGCTGGGAGTAGAGGCTACAGGCTACAAGCTAACGCTAGCCATGTGCTGCTGATAAAAGCTAATGCGGCAATACACCACGGAGTTGGGGATTGTTGCTACGGGCTGAAAATCTGTAGTCTGTGAACTGGTGAGGCCAGAGAGGCAGTGGAGTGCTGCTGTGGGACAATAAATTACATCCAGGCCCCAGATGGACGAGAACTGAGCTGAACTGGTTGCTGGTGGACAGGACCTGCGCTAAGCTGGTTGTTGTTGGACGGGAGCAGTGCAGCAAGCTGGTTGTTGTTGGACGTGAGCAGAGCAACGAGTGAGTTGCTGTTGGATGGGAGCAGAGAAACAAGCTGGTTGCTACTTGACGTGAGCAGAGCAACAAGCTGATTGCTACTGGACGGGAGCAGTGCAGCAAGCTGGTTGCTGTTGGACGGGAACAGTGCATCAAGCTGATTGTACATGAGCAGAGCAACGAGTGAGTTGCTGTTGGACGGGAGCAGGACAGCGAGCGAGTTGCTGAAAACGGATGCAGAGCAACGTTCGTGTTGTTGTTGGACGGGAAGCAAGCTGGTTACTGTTGGACATGAGCAGAGCAGCGAGCGAGTTGCTGTGGACGGGAGCAGAGCAGCGAACGAGTTGCTGTGTACGGGAGCAGATTGGCGAGCGTGAATCACTGTGGAACAGTGAATTTCTGTATCCAGACCAGAAGAAGCAGGCGAGATGAGTCCTGGGAAAACAAAGAAAACGGAGCCGCAGAGACAGGAGTCGGCGTGTAAAAAATCGGTGGATAAAAATCTGGAGTTATTGGAGGAATTGAAAAATGCAGTAAACAATCTCACTGAGGAACTTGCAAGTTTGAGAGCTGAGCAAAAAAACTTTAATCAACTGGTAGAGGAGATGAAACAAATGAAAGCTCAGGAGGTCATCAGAGAAGAACGATTAGCTCAATTGGAACAAAAGTGTGAGGACATGGAACAATACATAAGAGGCGAGAACATGGTCATTTCTGGACTCGAGGTTAAACGCCGAACATATTCAGAAGTAACTGCAGACGTTACCACGACTGAAGACGGACCACCAGAACAACTGCAGTCTCTGGAGAATCAGGTAGTCACTTTCTTAAATGGCAAAGACATTGACATTAAACGTGATGACATTTCCACCTGTTACACACTGCCCAATAGAGTTAACAAAAATAAACCATCAGTAGTCGTGAGATTCATTGGAAGGAATCAAAGAAACAGGGTAATGATGCAGTCAAAGAAACTCGCAAAAACTGAGGTCTTTATGAATGAACTAGCCTGGTTGATACCAGACCCATGTCCTTCACTTCGCTTTGGACTAGGGTCTGGCATCTCTGCCATAGACAACGATTTCTCCTGGAGATTTTTGAATGGACCAATCAGAGAACAGGAGGCAGAGTTTTGTTAGTTTAGCCTGACGAGGTCCAGGCTATCAGATAAATTGCTCAGAAACCACTCGGTGGATATTTTTTCTGCCACCAGTGTGTAATTATATGTCTTTAATTTACTGACTGTTGGCCTAGATGAAACATTTGAGATAAAATTCGATTTTTTATCATTTATTTTCGTAGCGCACCCGAGGCTGTTTGGAAAATATCAAACCGAAACTATTTAATATCCAGCAGATTTGACCATTTCGTGAATTGATTTAGGAACTGTTAAGCTCAGGAACACTTCTGATATAACGTCAGCTATGAACTATATTTTTTCTCAGCAGAGAAATAATAGTTTTTTACCTTGTTTTGATGAAAATTCGTTCGTGGCGGCAGCCATTTTGAATGACGACGTCAGTCGACATCGTTCAAAACTCCGCCTTCTGCTCTCTGATTGCTCAGGAACACTTCTGATATAACGTCAGCTATGAAATCTATTTTTTCTCAGCAGAGAAATAATAGTTTTTTACCTTGTTTTATTGAAAATTCCTTCGTGGCGGCAGCCATTTTGAATGACGACGTCAGTCGACGTCGTTCAAAACTCCGCCTTCTGTTCTCTGATTGGTCCGGTCAAAACCTACCGGAGACATCCTTGTGGATGGGAGAAATGCCAGACCCAGCAGTGAAGGGAAATGAGAATTGAGCGGAGCTGCGTAGGAATGGCGAGGGCCAGGCTATGAATGAACACCTAACTAAAAAAAACGCAAACATTGCACATGCAGCAAGGTGGTTGAAAAAGAATGGAAAAATAAAAAAAACTTGGACAAGAAACGGAAACATCTGGATCAAAGTACATGAAAATTCTCAAGCTAAAATAATAAAAGATCTGAAAGACTTAGACTCATTCAAATGAGCTCAAAAATGACAAATCACCAATCACTATCACATGTTCATACACAAAAATTGACAAAAATGAACAAACAAACAAATACATTAAAACATGACGGCAACAAACGAAGACTCAGAAGTTAAAATATACAATGTTGAAGATATGGTTGATGCAAACTTTTATCCTGCTATAAAAGACTGTGAATACTATAATGAAGAAAAGTTTAATGACATCAATATATCAAATGGAGATCTCTCTATTATTCACATCAATAGTAGAAGTTTAAATGCAAATATATCCAAAATAACAGATTATTTAAAACAGTTAAACAGAACTTTTACATTAATAGCACTGTCAGAGACATGGCTTAATGATGAAAACAAAAATAACGTTCACATCGAAGGATATGAATTATATCATTTAAACAGAAACAATAAAAAAGGTGGAGGAGTAGCTCTATTTGTCAAAAATGAAATAAAGTGTAGAATAATTAAAGAAATGTCAATAATTGTTGACAATCTTATGGAAATAATAACAATAGAAATATTAAACGAAAATGCTAAAAACATTTCCATAAGTTGTGTATATCGATCACCAGGATCAAATATAGAAATATTCACCGATAAAATCATACAACTACTGGAAAAGAGTTTAAATAAAAAAGTTTTCTTGTGTGGAGACTTTAATATTGACCTGGGAAATAAAACGGATTCAAATAACATCAGCACGTTTCTAAATTCAATGTATAGTTTAAATCTTTATCCGTTAATATCAAAACCAACAAGAATTACAACTCA
>JBBPBX010086005.1:0-14984 GCA_038048925.1 Garcialebias charrua | reverse complement strand
ATGTGTATATATATATGTGTATATATATATGTGTGTATATATATATGTGTATATATATATGTGTGTATATATATATGTGTGTATATATATATGTGTGTATATATGTATGTGTGTATATATATATGTGTATATATATGTATGTATGTATATATATATGTATGTATATATATATGTATATATATATATATATATGTGTGTGTGTGTTTCCCTCATTCCTAATTGTTGAAGTGGTTCTAGTAACCGGTTCAGCTGTTCTTGTGTTTGTCTTCTACTGTTTAGCTTTGTGCTTTCACTTCCTGTTTGTGCTTTTGTTGAGTGTAAACCTTTTGACTTTTTTTTTTTTCTTCACTTTAAGGTATAGCCAGGCTTGGCTTCTAGTCAGATTCCTAAAATACAAAATGTTCTGTGATGCTGGGTTTTCTGTCGTGTTCCAGCAGATAAGAGGAAGAATCAGCTGTGGCTCACTGTTTCCTGCCTTTTTTTTTTATTATTATTATTTTTTATTCTGACTGCTTGTAGACTTGTCCCATTGGTACCCCAACAACAGATGTGTGCATTTGTAATCCTGTCTCCTTGCATGGGATCACAGCACATAAAGTGGCTTTCTTTCATCCCAGTGTTAAAGATTCAGACACGCGGGACAAAATGATGGTATCATTCTTTGCAGGTAAACAGACGGAGCTTGTTTACTGTATTTGTTTTTGTGTATTTGAGATGCAAATACTTGACAAACTGCTAAATGAGAATTGCAAACAACAGAAATTAGTGCTGCATTCATAATTTTAGAGGTCACACCAATTATACAAAACACTCCAGGTTGAATTTAAGACCCATTATTTCTATTTTGTTGGTTTAATCTAATATTCTATTTTTGTCCCACAATATTGAATAAATCCCATATATAAAATGTGATGTAGATTAGTCCATCCATCCATTTATCTACCTGCGGTGCCCAAATCCAGCAGTCACTGTTCGAGAGGCAGGGGACACCCTGGACATGTCTCCAGTCCATCACAGGGGTGCATAGACGAATGAGACAACCATTCACTCTCTCACTCACACCTACAATTTAGAGTTACCAGTCGGTCTAACATGCATGTGTTTGGTCTGTGGGAGAAAATCGGAGTATACCAGGAGAAAACCCACGCATGCACGGAGAGAACATGCAAACTGCACCCCCCGGCTGGGATTTCATCCGGCGACCTTTGCACCGAGCGGCGACAGCTCTAACTGCGCCACCGTGCCACCCACAGCAAAATTCACGAAAGTGCAAAACGTTTCTCCGTATGCTTCAATATGATATTGGAAATTGAGTAAGAAAGGAGCTTCACAACTTGGGACATGGGTACTTCACATCAGAAATAGCAATCAAGGTTAAAACGGGTTACAAAATGTAGACTTTAAATGACCCAGCGGCCACTTTGACATCATTAAAAGTTTTTTTTACAGTTAAGTTTTGTGGTTTTTGAAGATTTTAACGTAGATTAACTTGAAATTAAAGTTTTTATATACAGTATGGGTCAGGGTGCACCTCACTGCTATTGGGACTTGAACGTTTCTCTGAAATCCCTCCCAGAGTGTAGGCGCCACACATCCAAACTCCCCTTGACTTTCATTGTATTGAAGCTCAGGATCTTCTTTTCACAACTGGAGGTGGCAGGTTTTTGTACCTCGTCACTTCTCCTACGTAAAACACTGCGGACGCACAAATTTACAAGTGACCACTTGATGTTTCAGCCTCTTAAATTCAAGACTTGGATAGTTTTTGAGAAGCGACAGTTTGGTTGAGGCTTACTTTTTAGTTTGTTTCAGCCTGTCATGAAATGATAGACACAGGTGCATGGTGGCCTTGATGAGTCACTAATGAGCCAATGGCAGCAGCGTTTCAACCTTTCGTTCTTTTACACTTTACATCCCATTTAAATGTAGACATTGTGTCAGTTTAGACTTTTTTTTTATTTAGAAAAGTTCATTCAGCCATTTTTTTCTTTCTTACAGATTTTGACTTGGATGTATCCCCCCTCCCCAGTCTTGTCCTTTTTGAATACTGCATCATAAATATTGATGATCTTGGCCTGGATCTTTGTGGGTCCTCTAACTGTGAGACTTTCTGTCCCAGCCATTGTCGTGCTGTGACATGAAGTCTCATCTATTCCTGCCCGTCACGAACTGTCGGCAGACTCCGAAACCTTCAGTCATGACATAGTTGAGCATAGAGGAGGGGGAAAGGGTTGTGGGGGAGCATATAAAGACATAATTAGGATTCCAAAAGGTGTCTGTCACTGTTAAGCAGCTAAAACATACCAAGCAAGAATCTGCAGTCCTAATGGACTGTGTCAGTGTGAGGCTGGCCAATAAACTCATCCTTCCTGTCTTCAAATAAAGGCTCTGAAGAAAGTAATTAAAGGGAGGAAAGAATGCAGTTGAAATCCTCTGACGGTTCAGACAGGCAGCTTTTTGTCAATTAATTGTGGTCATTGTTTGAAACCACTGGTTGTCAGGGTAAAATGTGTCTCCTTCTGTAATTTCGGATGAGTTTGACGAGCTCCGTTTTGTTCTGTTGCAGCTTCAGTCACATTCTACAAGCAAGGAAATTGTTTGACTTGCAGAAAGGCTTGTTTAAACGTTGGCACTTTTTTTCTTTATTGGCAAATAACTTTTAATGAGGCCCAATTGTGCTGTTTGGTAAGTTTAACAAATATCATTAGAATCAAAATTTATAAGTTTTTAGTATTGGCAGTTATTTGTGCGGCTGATGCTGCATTCAGTGGCAGCTGGTAATTTCTATGGTCTTATTATGACAACCATACAAGACTAGAAAGGGTTTATTTTTTATATTTGTATTTTGTGCACTAACACTTCCCACTTCTGAGGTTTGATAACTTCAGTATGCTTAAAACATTTACTGGAAATTTAAATGTTAAAGCATGATAATTATGAGGTTGAAGTCTCCAGCAAAAAGTTTAAATTTTTTAAAATTGTCATGAAATGATAGACACGGGTGCATATTCTGACACAATGTGTCAGACTTGTTTTTTTTAATCCCCAGAGATTTTAGATTAGAAGTTGTAGGCACTCCAAGTGCCTCTTTTAATCAAATTTCTACTTAAATGCTCAAACATGTTTGCCATGTCCACAGCAGCACATTATATCACCTTCTGTTCAAACTGTCACTTTTGCAGCTGCCTGTTTAAAACTCCTCATCTAAATACGTCCCATCTGCTCCAGTTTGTCAGCCGATAGGTCAACAGATGATTGAAATAAAGACGGCTCTTTATCCTTTCCATGACTGGGTAAAATACTGAAATGAAAGATGTTAAACCCTCTTTTTATATATATAAAATAAAATGTTGCCCATCAATCTGAGAAGTTTAAGGCAATCTTTAAGTATTTCAGAGCTCATTATTCTGCAGCAACTGACATTCCAGCATCAGACTAAGAAACAACGCTTAAAAATAGTGAAACCCTAAAAAGATCCATCTGGAGCTAAGATGGTCTAGTGGCAGGGCTTTTGACTACGGATCCGAAGGTCGCGGGTTCGCGCCCCGGCCACTACCCAGCTTGGGGTGTCTATGAGTGCACACCTATTTCTCCAGCTCCCCGGGCGCTTTCGGGCTGCTCACTGCACCACCTGGTAGGTGGTTGGGTTAAATGCAGAGACGAATTTCGTCTGTGTATGGGAACATACGCAGATGACAGGAATAGACAATTATTATTATTATTAAATCTATTAACCCTGGTTACTGGTAACTTGGCTGATAAAGATCTTGACATTGAGTAAAAAACAACTTTGAATTGTTACAAACAAGCCAAGAGGAAGCCCTGCTTCTCTAAAAAGCACATGGCACACAAAGTTGTGGCTAAACAAGCCAAAAGCAGTGTCCTTCAGAGACATGTGGTGATGTTGGACCATGATGACACACCAAATCTCTTTTTTACTACAGCAAACCCCTTACAGCTGTGGTTGGAGGGGTAAAGATTTAAGATTGCATTGCAGCTGCAGGACTTGGGCATCTTGTGGTTTCAAAGTCAACAATGAGCTCTTCTGTATGAATGTTCACCCACATCTTTGTTCAACAGGCTGCCAGCACTACTCTTTGGATTAAGAGTTTTTAAATGGCAAATGATAAAAATTAAAGATGCGCTACCCGCCATTAATGCTAACTTTCAAAGAATAAGCTAAATTTTTAAGGTCAAAATCTGCCCAGAAAGTTTTTTTTTTTTTTTTTTTGCTCAGTATTTTGTTGTACTTAATTCAACGTTGGGAAAATTCATGAGACGAACCCCTGAGGGCACTTAAAAAAATAAATAAATAAACATGTCTGGACTCACAAGTGGAATTAGTCAGCAGGTTTAGGGTGACACAGTTCAATTTTGTTGCCATTCGCATCACATGTGGTGCATGAGGTGGAACGAAATTATATGCACTGGGTCCCAGTTATACCAAACGATAGCAAAAAATATAAACTTTAAAAAGAAATGGTATATGAGGAAGATACACACCAAACCGTATGCTAAAAGAACAAGACAGGTTTGCACGGACAGTTTTTATGTATTTTGTGAGGTCAGACACAAAAGACACTGCATCCATTTCTGGTCCTAAAATTCTATTTATGATTTGTGCAATGAAGTTACACAAGCAGTTCAACAACTGAAGCTTGGCCTACGTTTGATGAGGCAACTGAACAGTGATCTCAAAACATGGTAGCTGTATTTACAAGCTATCAAGCTTTTTGCAATGACTGACTGAAAGTCCAAACCTCAACTGGACTGAGACGTGGGGCAAACCCGCTGTGCTTAAATGACTGAAAGCTGATTGAGAAGGTTGTCGCAAATGAGTTTTAGGTGTCTGGTAAATGACATTATTCTAAATGTTTGAGGTTATATTTTAGAAAAGCCGCCTCAACTGTTAACGCTCTCTACCTCATGCAGACTCGCACTTCCTTTTTGAGGTGTTTTTCTCCACATTAGCTTCACTCAGATGGAGGATGTGATAGATTTTACAGCAATGTGCGCTTTAGTCACAAATTGGGCTTTCCTGGACTTCTGGGAGTTCTTAAGAAGGGGTGATAAGTATCTGTGTTTAAGCTTTCGTTTCTAAAATACCCAAATGAACGACTTATTTAAATTGATCCCAGGCTGCAGTAATTAAACATGCATCAGGAATGTAACCATCGGCTCTGTAGCTGGAACTGCACGACACGTTGTGCAGCTGTTTTCTGAGCTAATTCTGTCATCTGAGCCCAGGCTATAATAGCAGGACTACCGTATGTCCCCTGCTCGTTTTGTAGCATCAGTGTCCTGCTGGGCTGTAACGTAATAACGTGATCCTAGCAGCGCTGCACTCTACTGTCCTGCTCTGTCTCCTGAAGGCTGTGCATGGAACAAAAGCATTGATTCAGGAGAATGACTTCCTCCCACGGATGATATCATATACCCTGCGACTGAAACCTCAGAGTAATGCAAATGGATGTTTAAAAAAACAAAGATAATGTAAGAAAAGAGCAGTGGCGTATTGATCGTTTGATACATTTTAGTAGTTTAAAAAGAAATAAAATTATATATTTTTTGCTGCCTGTGTGTATTTGAGTGTTTTCTGGGTGCAGTGAAACTGTAATGAGTGTGATGAAAAGAGGAAGGATGGTTGACTGCTGCCATACATCAGTGGAGGACGTGCTGGCTCAGCTGAATGGACCGTGGATGGGTCTGCTGCAGGTAGAGGACTGTGGTTGATGACATCATTAGAGCTTTCACACTCTCCCAAGGTTTCTGTTTGCTGATGACGGCGAACCAGAAACGGGCCACAGTATCTCCCGGCGCTGTGTTGCCATTAGTCAGATACATTAGCTTGAATACCGTAGAGGAGGTGATGAAGAGGGCTGTGAAACTTTTACCATGGGCTGGCTTTTGTTTGACAGAATCTGGTCAGCTGCAGATATGCAGTGCTCATCTTGCAGTTTTGACTTAATTGCCCCAAAAATTTCAAATAAAAACCTAATCTCAATAATGTGAGTTGGTTTGTCTATTGTGTTACACCTATTTTGATAAAACTTCCAGAAAGCACTTATTGGTTGTCAGTCTACAGTTGATTACATTTTTAGTCGCCTTGATTCAAAATGGCTTCCACAGCTGGATGACCTTAAACTAACAAATGGCCATAACAGTTAATTTGACGGATATCAAGTTAAAAGTTGGTTTGGTTGCAGCCAAAAGTCATCCCAAATGCACATTCTGAGCATGAACAGCACAAGCGCTGTATTAACAATATGTTTGGAGACTTGTCTGTTAGCAAAATGTCTCATGAACCACTGGATGGATTTTAATGATACTTCCTGGGGTTAGTGAATTTACCTCAACATTTGGAGCTGTCTGTCATGGCTAGCTGAATTTAAGAAAAATGTTCACAATTAAGTCAGTATTTTAGATATTGTCCTAAAATTTGGTGTGGTTGTAACTGAGTCAGTCATTACAAAAGCTCTAACTGCTTAAATGTTGGAATCAACAGTGTTTTGTAAAAGGACTGTACTTACTGTATACAGTACAGTATAATCCTATCTACGGTAGTCAAGTTGCAGTTCACTACAATCTGTGCCCTCATTTACCCATTCATGCAGCACTTTAGTAATCAGTGCTTTAGATCACATTCAAACACTGATGGGACACACATCAGAGGCAATGAGGGCTTCAGTGTCTTGCCCAGGGACACTTCAACGTGTTTGTCCATTCACAAAGCATCTCATTAACGCATGTAAAAAACTTTAATGAAACTGTCAGGACCTAATCATTGTATACACAGTACTTCTACACTGATTAACTTTTGGGTTGAACCTCATTCACGATGGTTGCCACAGCTAAGCATCCTTGAAACACACAGTAAAGGCTAAAATCCAGCCATTTGAAAAAAAAACAGATCTAGAGCTAAAATTTGGTGGCCTAGTAGCTGAGTTTTTTTGAACATATTCTGATATCTATCGCATCTCAAGACCTCACAATCTAACATGACTGTGCATAACGACATTTACAAGATCTTTGGTAAAGTCTATGCATTCCTGAATGAAATACTATACCTTTTTTTTTAAATAATTTACTTATCTGCTGAGGTTGTGATGTAACTGGACCCTGCAAATTTGTATAGTTCACTAAATAAGACATTTTTAGATCTAGGCCGCTGCACACTTTTAAAGGCATGGCTTGATTCGTTATCGTGTATATCTGTGCTATTAGTGGAAGTGCAGAGATGGGAGAAAAAAAAAAACTGAGCCTGTTATAAACATGGTCACATAGCTGAATTGTCATGTACGTGTGAAGTGGGAGGTGGTGTGTAGCATCCCGCTCCTGCCAACGATGTTGTCACCCAGCTGATTCCACGGCGACGGATCGCTGTGCGTAATGCAGACTCTTTTGTGGCACTTGCCAATTACTCAAGGGGAACATGGCTGTTTTTAATTATTTTATTGTGGAAAACATGGCAGTGTTTTGTGAAAGAGCACTTCTTTTACTCCTCTGCTGCACCTCTGATCTCTAATTGGAAGGAAATGATATTATCGACTGGTCAGCAATTACTCAGAAATTCATTGTTTAATTGTTGATCACAGGTGCCAGGAAAGCCCATCATCCAAGCCACTCTTCTGTATCACCTGCCTCGTTTCGCTCTCCTCTCTTCCTTGCTAGTTTTGCAGGACAAATAACCTCGTCCCCCTCATCAGGAATATGATTGCGGCTCCACTGGACCCGCTTCTGTATCGACACAGGGTCTGATTGCAGTGGCTGCAATCAGATCGGTCTCTCCTCCGTCCTACAAAGAACTCTGCAGTGCATGACTTCATGTATAATTTCTACCTGGCATTATAAATGGTGAACTCTTGAGTAAACAACACAGCCATACTAGGGCTGAACGATTTTGGAAAATATTCTAATTGCGATTTATTTTTTATTTTTTTTACCTCAATATTGCGATTTAATATGCGATTTAGTTTTCAGCGTCTTCATGTATTTTTCAACGAACACAAGCAATAAGTCAATCCATTTCAGTTGCAAAAAACTCCTGTTTTCAGCTCCGCAGTAACTGTGTTTGCGCATTAAAATTTATTGTTTTGTTTGTGTGCGTGAGGGCATTTTGTACCACTTATTCATTGTGTTTACCAAAGCCGTAAACCCAAGCTTGGTCACTATATTACTGTAATGAGCAGCATGTATTTCACTATGAACTGTTATTTCTAGGTGCCATTTTGAATTATGTTTATACGGAATAATACCTTCGAACAGGTCGGTCAGTGATCCTGTCGGCTGCTACTTTGCTTACTTGAAGTTGAAGCACTGCTTGTTGGCATTCTAGCCATGCAACTATCATAAATGGCTTTGTGGTGCTTTTTTTAAGTGTTGATAAAGATTTGTGGTGTTACCTTGAGAGGGAGCAACAGCAGCAAGGCAGGTTCTGCACAATACATGTTGCGCAGCGTCTTAAAAAAAAACTTATAGCCAAAATAATTCCAAACAACGAATGCGCTGCCCCTCTTTGGTATCAAACTCTCAGATGCGTCGGCTTCTGTCGAGCCTGAAACCTGAGTGTTGACTTCTCCTGCTCTCTGCTTTGCTTTGCTCCACTCACTTGCAAGTCATGTGACCAGATCATGTGATCAGTCAAATTTCAGCCTTTGCGATTAGAAAATCAAATTTTATCATATCGCGATAATAATCGCAAATGCAATTAATCGTTCAGCCCTAGGCCATACGCAGTTAAAATGTAAACCTTTAGTTTTAAATGTTACTGTTTGGTCAAAAATGTTCATTCTAATGCACAGGGAAAACATTACCGGTAATTCATGCAACGTGACAAAACTTACAAATATATTAGTCAATTTTTATTTATTAATTATTATTTTATTTTTTTTTGCTGTCAAGTGCAGTTTGTTGAACTTTTTTGCCAATCCTCAACATATGCTGTTTTAACTCTGTTGCTATGGAAGTACAGTTTAATTGTTCATAGTGTCCAAGTGGGTGGTGCATGTGAAATGAATATCCACGTGCACGCTTGGACCAGTGGTTTTTCCAGCACATCACTGCATTGTTGTGAAGTGACTCTAATTTTGTTGCTGTTCCTGATTTTGCAGCTGACGATGTGTGTGTGTGTGTGTGTGTGTGTGTGTGTGTGTGAAACCAAAACCGGCACGAGTGATCCATCTTTCAACTTGTGAATTTAGCATCTTTATTCTTTTGATTACACGTCAGACATTCATGTGTAATTCCCTTGACTGTTTGTAAATAGTGCAGATGAAATCGGCTTCAAATGACAGAGATAACGCCAACAGCGGCATGAGACCCGGCTGTCGTTTCATTATAAACATCAAATGAGCCTTTATTACCACTGGCTTCATCATGAGCTTATTGCTGCTGCTGGTGATGTTTGCACAGCCAGTCGCTGCTTTGCTTTGCTCTCTGCAATTTAAATTTAAGCACATTCATCACCTAAATCTCATCGCAATACATCTGAGCGGGATGAAACGGTTACAGGAGCTCAGATAAAACCCCTTCTTTACTGTGATTATGAACAGAACTCAATGTGTTTCTTTTGATTTAATGTAATTTTAGTTCGTTGTGTGTAAAAGCTACTGGGGATTTAAATCATAAATTCATTTGTCTAATTGGTGTCCTATAGATAGTGGCTGCGCAGTTTGGATGTTTGTCGTCTGCTGCTGAAGACAAAGGCAGACTGTATTATTTTTGTTCTCGGTGTGTGTGTGTGTGTGTTCATTTGTCTACTAAATCATATGAACCCCTGAGAGAATTTCAATGAAACTCAAGAGTAATTGTGCGTTGGTGTTTATTTGTGTAATTATTTTTGCTAAGTGCTGCAGGTCACGTCTCCAACTGTCAACCACACTGTCACACAGGGACTTTAGCTGCTTTTTGTTGCTGCTGGTCACGGAGTCAATTATCAGCCAGAAAAGCTTCCTCTTAAAGCGATCTCAGCGTGTGGTTTCCCGACATTCAATGCACATACGCACGCACGCACACACGCTCCGACTCGCGTGTTACTACATCTGCCGGGTCACGGAGCAGCGTGTCGGTTCTAACAACCCGCTGGTCTGTATTAACTGTAACTCGTCCACAGAGTTAAAGAGTGAAGAATCAAAGGGCAGCGTGAAGGACGGAGTGCTCCGTTAGGCATTCAGAGGCGTAAAGGGCCTCGAGTTTACTGGTACTGTCGAACAGTGACTGGAAGGAAAATGCTTTCAGTTTCTCTGCTAGTGGTGGCTTTGTTTTTCATTTCCTCATTCTTACACTGAAGTGGCTTTTTTTTATTTTTTTTATTTACACTTCACATTGATCCAAAAAAGCCGCTGTTCTGTCAGCTGCTGTATCAAACTGTGCACATATTCTGCAGCTTTGCCTTTCACAAACGCATAAATGGCTTTTTGTTTTTCTTTGAGAGGCTACAGACTGCATCCTCTGTTGCTGGCGTTGCCTTCCAGCACGATTCTTAAATGGAACTGGATTTTTATGGATTGCAAGAAACCCAGTTTTTAAAATTCCTTGGCACTCTTCAAAGTGAAGTCCATAACTCGTGGACACGGTGTTTCATAACAAAACGCATACAAGGAAACGTGGGAACTCCACAGGTTCCTGGCTTTGTGTGACTCGGTTAAAAAAGAAAATTAATTTACACATTTACTGCTGTATATGTCGCACCACCCTATAAGTCGTGTTTACGATGTGTCACCGCTGACAACCCGGAAATGTGGGCCGGTGGTGTGCCAAAAATGGAGTTGCTGCCAAATGGCGGCCACGGGAGCGTGCACAGGAGGACTTTAACAAGATTAATACAGGTAGTCCTCAAGTTACGATGTTTTGCGGTTACAACGCACCTCCCATTAAAAAATAATAATATTTTGATTTTTTTTTTATTTTGAAGCCGATTTACGCAGTTTCCGGTTTAGCTGCGGAGGCTATAGCTTGCCCTGTACTCTCTAAAAAAGCTAAGTCTGGTCCTCTGGACATTCACAAAACAAAACTTGTTGGAGCAAGCTGGACAGGCAGCAGCTATGGAAAAGTAGCTGTTTTATGGACGGCGGTTTTACAACGTAAACAAATGCAGAATCCGGAGGAGGGACGGAGGAAATGGCTTTACCAGCAGTCCAGAGTAGGAAATTAACTATTTTTTTCACTTCATTATGGCTCTGAAATGTATGTTGTTGTTTTTTTATTATGTAGGGTACTGTGTTAGATAGGCTGAGTGCCTGGTAAAATACAGTACTGTAGGTATAAGTTGCAGTTTGGACGTATGTTTCGAGTTACATCGAAATTTGTTTCACGACGGAGCATAGGAATGGAATTCCGTCGTAAGTCGAGGACTACCTGTACTCGAAAACAACTATTTTTTTGATCTAAATTATAGTAAAGGGGTCTCTCACTTTAACTTTTGCTTAATAAATGCACTTCAATGGTCAGATCAGCTGCATTTCAAAAGCTGATATGCAGAAGTAGGAACGCGCAGAGGGATAAATCGCTGTGCATTTCTTAGAAATTAAACCAAATCACTTAAAATAATTGTTTGTTCGACTTTATAACAAATGTGTGTCTTAGTTGAACTTTTACTTAATAAATGCACTTCAATGGTCAAATTAGCTGCATTTTGCTGGGGTAGCGCAGTGAAATTAAGCCTATTTAACGGTTGCTCCAAGCGAGCTATATGAAGGTGGCAGGCTATGGCAAGCAGATTGTCATTAATAAAAATTCATAAATGCGCTGCTGTGTATAGTCGCAGGGTTTGTAAATTATGCAAAACTGCAACTTAAAGGCTGAAAAATACAGGATTGCTTGTCACGGAGGGGTGAAGGCAAACAATGTTTTTGTCCATGGGTGCTTTTGTTTAGCTGTCTGTTAGCAAAAAAATCATGGGAACCAATAGAGAAATTCTGATTAAACTCGCATCTGCAGCAGATTACTTAATTAACTTATTTTAAGATGTCAGCCATTTGACTCTAACATAAAAAAGGCTGTAAATTGATCCCTTTTTTTAGACCTAGAAATTGGTATATAGTAATAGATGAGTTATATATAACACACAATCTTAGCTGTAATAGATTGCACAAGATCTTTTGTTATTTAGTGTCAACTCTGTTGGCAAATAATCTAATGACGTACTGGATGGATTTTTTTTTTTTTTTTTTCATTTTTTATATATACTGTACAGTATTTTTTTACTTTCAGGAAATGTTCAGCAGATTTCCATCAGGGGCCAATTCAAGATGGCTGCTGCAGATAATTGACATTAACCACCACAAAAGTGGCTTAACACATGATTATCTCAGTTTAACAATCTGGCGTGGACAAAATGCATCCCTTCAAGGACTGCTCCTTCTTTTGATGACCCAAGCGGTTATTCTATAAATCTGTTCTGCCATCGCTGCAGAACATTTTCTTCTTGTTTTTGGTTTTCCCCTAGTTTCTGTGTAGTTGTGTTGGCATGTCATTCCTTATTTGAGACCCTCCTTCAGAATAACAGGAAACTCTGCACAAGCAAAAACTGGAAGGCACATAAAATGTGAAAATTCAGGAAGCAAATTTATCAGGAAGCAAATTTATCAAAGTTCAAGTCATAAAACCAGAAAGACGAATTGTTTTGAAAAAGTATTTCCACAATGGATGTTTATAACAGTGAACAGTTAAATAATCACCTGCAAATTAAGCTGCAAATGCTTCAGAAGAGCTTTTATAATCTTAGAAAACATATATGTACATTTGTTTGCAGAGCCGTCTGAATTCATCTCATCCCAACTCTGACGAGGGATTTAGGTCAAATGACACAAAACTACAAGTTTTGTGTCATTTGACACAACTTACGCCTCGACTTACGCCTCGACTTACGCCTTTTACGGCAGGGGGCGTCACCTCGCGCCAGAGGTACTGCCCTTTAGGTATTTAGGCAACTGACGCCCCTCCATTTTCCTCGAAAATTTGCACTTCACCGAGCTTTCAGCATTGAAAAGGGCCAGCTATGTTGCACCTCGTTCCCTTCCTTCAGGGAACATGAGTTATGGTGCATAACTTTCAGTTCCCTTTCAGTTCGGTCTCTCGGTGCAACATACTTGCTATGGGAACGTAATTCATTCACGCCCTTGAAATGCTCAGTAAAATGCCTGTTAGTGTGAAAACGTCTGCCCTTGACCAGAAGGCATCTCAAAGCTACTTTCTATTGTGTATTAGAAAGAACAGCCTGAGTGACATCACACGCAGTAACATCCAAACTGTAGTACTTTGCAAAAGTGTTTAAAGAGCTCCAGTTCGCAGCAGCACAAATGTCTGCAACTGACACGCCCTTGAACAATGACCAGGAAGTGGCCAAGCCCCTGGTTGAGTGAGCATGGACTCCAGGGGGCACTTGTTGACCTTTGCTACTGTAAGCCCTCTTGATGGCCTCTGTCACCCAATGTGAGAGGCGCTGTCTTGATAGGGCCTTTCCTGTAGCAGGTGCGGCAAAGCAGACAAACAGTTGGGTTGTTTTCCTCCATTCGGCTGTCCTCTGCATGATGGTGCACAAAGCCCTCACCGGGCAGAGAGCCTGTAGCCTTTCCTGTTCCTTGGTAAGGACAGGAGCAAGTGGAAAGGAGGAAAGATCAAAGTCCAGACTCCTATGGTTCAGGGTCAGGACCTTGGGAGTATATGCGGGATTAGGCCTTAGTGTGACCTTTGACCAGTCAGGGACGAATCTGGTACACATTGGGTGTACAGATAATGCATGGAGGTCACCCACGCGTTTCGCCGAGCAAAGAGCCAGGAGAAGAGCAGTTTTATAAGATAGAAGATTTATCTTAATCTCACTGAGGCTCGAATGGTGGGTCGCAAAGAGTCCCCAAGACCAGACCAAGATCCTACCCAGGGGTCAAGGTCCTGTTAGGCGGCCTAGTTCGAAGCATACCCTTCATATATTTCATTATGATTGGGTGTGCTCCAGGAGTCCTGTGTCCCCAACCCCTCATGACGGGCAGAGATGGCTGCAAGGAACACCTTAATCGTTGAATAGGAACGACCCTTTTCCAGTAAATCCTGAAGGAAGGTTAAAAGTTGAGCCAGGTCGCAAGCATAAGAAATATTTCTTTCTGAGCACCAGGCTTCGAAGATGCGCCATTTCTGTGCATATAGAGATTGTGTTGACCGGCACGGGCATTTTGTATAGTTATCACCACGTTCTCAGGCAAACCCGACGCCATCAGTCTGTCTTTTTCGGCTAACAGGCTGGAATTAATTCCAGAACCTGGACTGAACAACTGGGCTGTGACTTCCTGTGTGAGACTTTGAGAGTCCACCAAGTTGGGGAGCGGGTCTCCACGTTGACATGTTAACAAACTTCTCTGATCGAGTCTCCTCGAAGACGGATGGAGTCTATTAATTTTATTAGAATGAGTTGGAGTAGGAAAACTACTGTTTCCCTCCAAAACAGGTTTTTCTGTTGGGTCGAGGGGCTGCTGTTTCTGTAAACGAGCAGACCTCCTGACCTTAATTATTGTCCCCCCAGGTGGGATACCGTGTGAGGACAAAGTAGATGCAGCCTTGTGAGGAAAATCACGTGCTGCACTTCCACTGTTCGAGCTTTGTGTGTCCTTCATGAATAATAAAGTAGCAATAGCGATGTGTGAACGTGGGGATGATCCTTTGTGGCTGGCAGACTCGAGGTAATTTGTTGATAAGGAGCCCGGTTTCCTTACAAAATCAAGAGGAAAAACCTGGTTCAACTCCGATCCTTTTACACGCACAGAAGCGAGATCACAGCCGCTTTTCAGAGGGTGTGAAAAATGTGTCTGCTTTGGGGCGTCCGACGTGTTCTCCTGTGGTGTGAGCGTGTCACGTGGTCATCTGGCTAGTGTATTAGCCTGTCCCTTGCTCCTAATGGAGCGGGGGCTAGGGACACGTGCCCTTTCTCACCTGCTTTAGCGAGAGGTGTAGGGTCTGTTCACAGACGCCTCTGGGTCTGCCTTTTGGAGACA
>JBBPBX010086004.1:0-11777 GCA_038048925.1 Garcialebias charrua | reverse complement strand
ACACACACACACACACAGTTTCTGGCTCTTACCACAAACACTAGGCTGCTCATTTGTCTTTGTTCTGATTCTCTTTATTCACGCAGATGATGGTTAGTTTACATCATCAGGTCTCTCTTGTAAACGAGTCCCCGAGTCTCAATGGGACTAACCTTTATAAATAAAGGTTGAATGAATGAATCATGCTCTGCAACAGACTCTTTAGTAATTTGGACACAGTGATGAGGACTTTGTTGTCTCCTGTGGCAAAGCAAAGAGAATAATTAGAAATACCCCCTGTCCATTCCTGTGTACGGTACTTGTTGTTGATGATGTGTTCATGATAACTTGAAAATAGGTGAGATGCCGACTTCCATTTTGGTGTGAGGCTACATTTATGGGTAAGAAAGGTTCTTGTCCAATAGTGGGTGGCTACATTAAAATCCAAGATGGCTGCTGACATTTATGTATAGGCTACAGTATATGTTAACTTTGTGAGCTTGATAACTTGAAAAATAGGCAACGTGCCGACGTCCAATTTGGTGTGTGGCTGCATCTATGTGTAAGATGTCACTATTGAAAATTGGTCATGTCAAAATCCAAGATAGTAGAGGCTGTGAAGCAGCTGTGACTGAGAGGCTAGAGCAGTCGCCCTCCAATGCAAGAGTTGGGGGTTTGATTCCACCAGCAGTCACATGCCGAAGTGTCCCTCTGATGGGTGTCCCATCAGTGCATGAATGTGATGAAGCTTTATGTACAGATCTAGTAGAGTGCTGTATGAATGGATAAATGACACAGACTGTGCTGTAAAGTGCTTTGAGTGTCTTGACAAGATAGAAAGGTGCTGTATAAGTACAGTCCATCTATAGTTTTCTCAAATGACTGAAGATTAATCTAGGGACAAGCTGAGGTTGTTGAGGCAGAACCCATTCTGTTGGAAGTTTCTTCCTTTTAAAGCAGAGTCTTTCCTTTCCACTGGCACCATTCAGGACAGTCTGGTGGCTTTATACTGTACGTGTATATACTTTAACTAATTGTCATTTTATAATGTATGCTAATGTTTCTGTACAGTGCACTGATGACTATTGTTGTGAATTGACATTACAAATAAAACTGAATTGAATTAGTTCATTTCTAATTCATTTTTCTTACTAATTTGGTCAGTTTTAAGAGTATCTTAATGACCTTTGTGTATTTTTCTTTCTAAGGGTATTGAGTTTGACTCTGTTTGTATTTAACCACACTACCCTGAGACATTTAACTAACAGTGTTTTAAAACCCTTTGAACTATGCCGGGGGACATTGAGTCCGAGTGGGCCATGTTCCGCGCCTCTATTGTCGAGGCAGCTTATCAGAGTTGTGGCCGGAGTCAATGTGTTTCTTAGCAACTTTTTTTAGGTTAATGAGAGGATTGCTCAAACATTCTTCCTTCTCTCTCAGTGTAGAAAAAAAAAACCTGTCCGTCCCAGCTGGTGACAGAAGTCCTTCTTTGACAATTGCTCCCTCAACAGGCATTCTCACATCATTACACACACAAAGTTTTCAACAACTGTTAAAAGGAAAAGCAGTGTTTACCTCCATTTTATTGTTGATTTGATTCCAACAATGTTCAGTCAGGTCATCTGGATGATTTATTTTGTTACTGAGACGTTTCATCCTTCCTCCGAAGGACTTCTTCAGTCTGAGGAGCCACCAAACCAAAGTGAATATCACAAACAGCCATCTCCTCTGTGGTCCACACTGCTCTCACCCACCTGGAACAGAAGGACTCATACGTGCGCATGCTCTTTGTGGACTTCACATCTGCCTTCAACACCATGATCCCTCAAACCCTGATGGACAAACTATCCACACTTGGACTAAGCCCCTCCATTTGTAACTGGGTACTAGACTTCATAACAAACAGACCACAGTCCGTGAAGATTCACAACTTCTCCTCCTCCACCATAACCCTCAGCACTGGCTCTCCTCAAGGATGTGTGCTGAGCCCTCTTCTGTTCACTCTGCTCACATATGATTGTGCAGCTACCCATCCAGGCTGTCATATTGTTAAGTTTGCAGATGATACAGCGGTGGTGGGATGCATCACAAACAATGATGAGTCCAGCTACAGACAGGAGGTGGAACACCTGGAGAGCTGGTGCAAAGAGAATAACCTTCACATGAATGTGAAGAAGACAAAGGAGATGATTGTGGACTTCAGAAGGAACAAACACACACCCCACTGAACATAAGTGGATCTGCAGTGGAAGTGGTCTCCAGCTACAAATACTTGGGTGTACACATGAATGATAACCTCAGCTGGAGCAACAACACCACCAGCCTGATCAAGAAAGGTCATCAGAGACTCTACTTCCTCAGACGGCTGAGACGTGCTGGTCTGAGCAGCCCAGTTCTCACCTCCTTCTACAGGTGTGCAGTGGAGAGCATCCTGTGCTCCAGCATCAACGTGTGGCATGGAGGCTGCACAGCTGCAGAAAGAAAAGCTCTACAGAGAGTGGTGAAGGCTGCACAGAAGTCTGTTGGAGTCAGTCTCCCCACCATCACAGACATTTACACCTCCAGATGCAGGAAAAGAGCCACCTGCATCATGAAAGACCCCACTCACCCAGCACACACACTTTTTGCCCCACTCCCCTTAGGAAGGAGGCTGAGGAGCATCAAATGTAGAACCACTAGACTGAGGAACAGCTTCTACCCTGAGGCTGTTAGACTCATGAATAAATAACCAGAATGATCACTGTGTCACATCATGTTGCTGCTGATCTGTTTCATGTTGCTGTGTTCATGCGTGCTCATCTGCTCATACAGCCTCATGTTCATGCTGCTGTTCGAAGTATTGTTTTTATGCTACTAGTGCCTAGTGTATTTTTAGTTGATGTTTTTCTTAGTTCATATCCTAGATGTTATTACTGTTTTTATTTTACATTTTATTTTTGGATGTACCTGGGACCCTGTGTACATAATCTTGTTCCACCACATGTACCACATGAATCCTTGAATATTTCAAATGAGACATTATAAGTTAAATCAAATATTTTGAAAAGTAGTAAAGTTACAAAAAACAAAAGTCATGATACCATCTCCTGGATGATCTGAATGTTGTGATTTATGAATGGTTAAACTGGAACAAAGTATGCAGAAATGGAAAAATGTGCACCACTTCTCCCCCAAACAAACAAAACTAAAACAACAGTCTTGACTTAAGGTTCACACACTGAAATGCAAAATATGCTGATAAGGGTATGATTTTTATCCAGGTTTGTCAGGTACCTCTGTCCTACAGGTGATGTTAGTAAGTTGCGTCCTGGGCTCCTCATATGGTCCAAATGAAATATTCAGTGAGCTGAAGGTTGCTGACAGCAGGTGGTGTAGGTGGAAAGGCTAAAGAGAGGACAGTTTGTGTCACAGCTGTTCCAGGACACACATTCATTCAACCTTTATTTATTTATAATAGCCTCATTGAGCCACGTGGACTCATTTACAAGAGAGACCTGTTCCAGACAGAACATATAAAGTATAGACGACGACGACAACAACAACCTACAGTGAAAATGCAGTTAAAATAAGAGTAGTGTACAAAACAAATCAGGGTGAAATACTAAAAACGAACACATTTGCTTTGATTTTTTAACTAACTTTATCAAAAGTTTGAAACCCCTTAAAGAAATTATGGTGGACAACTTCAGTTCCTGTTGCAAGGTGTTCCAGGTGCAGGAGTACGGTAGTTAAAACCAGTTATGAATCTTAGTGCACCATGGTAGACAGCATCCAACATCTGCAAGGAGCTGACAGGGGCATTCATGTAAATAATGTCACCATAGTCAATGGTTGATAGGAAGGTAGCAGCTACAAGGCATTAACTGGCATTCGGAGTTAAGAAATATCTACTTCTGAAAAAGAAACTCAGTATTAATGTCAGTTTCTTTATCAAGTTTTTGATATGTGGTTTAAAAGACAGATGTGCATCAGCCAAAATTCCCCAAGTATTTGGAAGAATCTACAAACTCAATAGGAACACCATGCATGGATGAGATAGGAGGAAGTGGTCCCTTTGGTTTTGTCAGCATTTCAAGATTCAAGATTCAAGATTCAAGAGCATTTATTAACATTGCACCAATTTTCATCGATACAGCGTGATTATGTATTCACAGTCATCCAGGAGAGGGTTTGAGTGTGAAAAGCTGCTGCCTTATCAAAACACATGACATGTTCTTCAGCGCGGCCTCTCTCATCCGTCTCAGGATGAAGGTCAAAGGTGGGAAAACAGGGAAAGAAACCATGGGGGTTACAGCGTTGATATTAAAAAAAATGAATCACATTTTGTCTGCAAGACACCGCATGACCCAGTAAAAACCATATCATAAGCACATTTATGACAGTTACATGTTGCAGGTTGAAACTGAGGCAGGGAGGATCTGTCCATGATACATTCCGGATGCCTCCGATAACGCTCATAGAAAAGTTCTCCGGGGGGGGGGCAGACAAGACAAGGACAGCTTTTTTCCACAGTAGCCACGTCTCAGGAGAAATTAGATATCCAGCCTTTTCCAAGGCTGTTTCCAAGGGAGCCAGATAAGAATTACAAATATTTTTACATCAGGCACACTTTGTAATTTCAGCAGCCTTCAGTCTGTAAGGGCGATTCTGTTCATATGATCCAATTCGGGACTTTTTTCCCACTGATCCAACTCTGACCTCAGATGTTGACCACAGCGACCCGAGTCCTAAGTCCAAGGGTGATCAGCTCACCCTCTGGATAAGCTCTCAAACAGCTGAATTCTGATGTTGACCACAGCGAACAGAGTCCTAAAACCAAGGTTGATCTGTTCACCCCCCGAATAAGCTCGCACACAGCTGATTTCTCGAGGTCACAGCGCAGACCAGACGTCGGGTGCTCCAGGCATTAAGTCCTGCTGAAGTCTCCCTCTTTTGCGATAGACCAGTGCTCCACAAATGCCAAAAAGGAAAGCGCTGCCATCATAACCAATATAATCCAAGATTCCAAGATTCTTCACCTCCACAGAGCACACCCAGACATCCACGGAATCCATGGCGGAATCCATGGCGTATCCTCCGTCACTCTGTGAGGTTGAAAAGGCTCCCCTTGTGCCTTCTTCTGTGGAAATCTTTTTGTAGAATCGAATGCCCAAACCTCCAATCCATCTTAATTTGCGTTCGAGGCGCTTTGCTGTGGAGCTGCCAGCAGCAGGGGGGGGGAAGGACAGGAGAGGGAAGGGTTGCGACTGCCTCCGTTGAGAGCAAGGTACTAGCTTGAGATTGAATAAGTCTGACTGAATGATGGCAAATGCAGACTGTAGAAGCTGGAAAACCTTGGAAACTGTGTTAGCTCAGCAATAAACACCAGAGTTGTCAGCACAGAGATGCAAGTATGCATCAGGAATGTTTAGACCTGAATTATTTATATAAATTGTAACAAGGGACCTAAAACTGAGCCCTGTGGCACACCACTGGTAACTGTTAGGTAGCTAGATGAAGTACTGTTCTTTCACATATTTTTATTGATATTTTGCATATAGAACAAAGGTATTTACAAATTCGAGGGTATAAAAATGTTGAAGATAACCAAACTATTCACACCTTTGACTCTAACATGCCTTTTTTTCCCCCAGGAACACCAAACACATACAGAACACCTCCAATAGTGAAACACAGTAAAGTGAAAGTAGTAGTAAATAAAATATAAAACAATAAATTGAAATAAATTGAAATAACTTTTAAGTAAAAAAAATAAAATTAAATAAATTAAAAAAGAAATAAAAAAGAAACCTAGGTGTGCAGGGGAATTTGTATTTCTACATTAAAGCAACAAATTCCATAAATGGCTGCCAGATAGAGTAGAATTTGTTCAAATTTCCAGATTTAGTATATCTAATTTTCTCCACTTTCAAAAAGGACATGACCTCATTTATCCACATTGTGCTGGATGGAGTTTTAGTTGATTTCCAATTACAAAGAAGGTGACGCCTAGCGATCAAAGAAGTAAAAGCTATCACCTTCAACTCTCTTGTGGAGTATTGACTATATTGCTCCGGGAGACCGAATATGACAGTATAAGCCGAGATGTCAATAGTTTTCGAAAGTACAATCGATATGGTATGAAAATAAATTTGCCAGAAGTTCACAAGGGCTGAGCACGAAAAAAACATATGTGTAAGATTGCAGGGCGAGCCTCCACAGCGGTCACAAACATCTATTACATTAGGGTAGATCCGTGCCAGTCTAGATTTTGAGTAATGACATCTGAATATTACTTTGAACTGTATCAGACTCAGGCGGGCACATATAGAGGTATTATGAATAGCCATCAGAGCTTTCTCCCACCAGTGATCATCAAAAACTAGCCCCAATTCCTGCTCCCAAGCTCTCTTAGTGCTTGTGGTTAAAAACACATCATATGATTGAATAGAATTATAAATCTTTGAAATTAAGGACCCTTGCAATGGGTTAAGTTGTATAAATTCGCTCCACGGCTGTTCAGGAGGCAGATGAGGAAAATTAGGAAATAAGGATTTTGCACAAGCTCTTATCTGAAAATATCTAAACAAATGAGAGGGTGGGAGATGAAATTTAGAAGCTAAATCAGTGAAAGAGCAAAACAACCCTTCTCTAAATAAATCTTTGAAACATTTTAGTCCTTTATTCTGCCATAAGGAGAATGTTGGATCAGTAAGAGCAGGTTTAAACAATGGTTTTTTTAAAATTGGGGTCAAGACTATGGGGTCTGTAAATTTAAACTGTTTCCTAAACTGAAACCATATCCGGAATGTATCTACAACTATGGGGTTGGTAGTTTGGCCTGAGGGATTCACAGAAGTTGGACCTGTAAGCAAAGCTGAAAGTGAAGCTGAGGGACATGAATATATTTCTAATTCACACCAGGTTATATCAACGGGATTAGACCAGAAAGCAATTTTGTTAATATTAGCTGCCCAGTAATAAAATCGAAAATTTGGTAAGCAAAGACCACCATGAAACTTACAGTTCTGAAGTGTTTTTTGTCTTACTCTGGGTGTTTTGCCGTTCCACAAAAAATTACCAATAGCTGAATCTAAAGAATTAAAAAAACTTTTTGGTAAAAATACAGGTAGACATATAAAAAGAAACAAAAATTTTGGCAGGATGTTCATTTTAACAGTACTTATTCTCCCTATCAAAGAGAGTGGGAGGGATTCCCATTTTTGAAAGTCTTTTTTGATGTCCACCAAAAGTGAAAGAAAATTTTTAGAGTACAGAGACTTAAAAGATCTGGTTATGTTGACCCCAAGATATCGAAAACCTGAAGGGCATAGCTTAAAAGGGACATCCGATTGGGAGAGTTGTAGGGCCAAGTGGTTAACAGGATAGCATTCACTCTTGATGACATTAACTTTATACCCTGAGAAATGGGCGAATCTGTGAAAAAATTTCACAATTGCGGGACAAGTTCTTATTGGATCAGTAACATATAGAAGCAAATCGTCTGCATATAATGACAATCTTATTTCTGTATGGCTCCTGATGATTCCATTAACACTTGGAGAGGATCTCAAAAAAATACTCAAAGGCTCTATTGCAAGTGCAAACAAAAGGGGCGATAGGGGGCAACCTTGTCTGCATCCTCTATTTAAAAGAAAATATCCGGATCTGTTATTATTGGTAATAATACTGGCACAGGGCAAAGTGTAAAGAAGGCGTATCCACGATATAAAGTTTTTACCAAATCCAAATTTTTCCAAAACGACAAACAAATAACTCCATTCAACCCGATCGAATGCCTTCTCAGCGTCAATTGTTATGACAACCTCAGGCGCTAGTGAAGTCCCCCTCGAATAAATAACATTCAACAATGTACGAACATTGTAATAAAGTTGACGTCCCTTTATGAAGCCAGTTTGCTCCCTGGAGATAATTGTTGGGAGAACTCTTTCAAGTCTTTGAGCCAGGGCCTTTGCAAGAATCTTTGTGTCAACATTCATTAAAGATATTGGCCGGTAGGAGGTACAGAGATCAGGATCCTTGTCTTTCTTTAAGAGAACGCTGATAGAAGCTTGCCTTAGTGAAGGGGGAAGTGAACCGAGTAACAGAGACTCAACATAGACAGAATAAAGCAATGGAATAAGTTTAGCTTGAAATACTTTAAAAAACTCAGATGGGAATCCATCAGGTCCCGGAGCTTTATTATTTTGCATATTTTGTAAAGAGGTATTTAACTCCTGGATAGTCAGACCAGATTCTAGATGATCAATCAATTCTGGGTGTAAAGAAGGAAACTGAAGCTCATCCAGGAACTTATGCATATCAGTCAGATCTGTTGGAAGTTCAGATTTATACAGGGACTCATAAAATGATGAAAAAACCAAATTAATAGTTTGCATGTCCTCCTGCTGGACCCCCGAGCCGTCTGTAATACGACATATTGAACGTGAAGCTGCTTGGCGGCGCAATTGATGAGCTAATAATCTGCTTGGCTTGTCTCCATGTTCATAATACCTAGCACGAGAATGAAGCATAAGGCGCTCCGCCTCATTAGTTGTAATAAGATCCAGCTCAGTTTGTAGGACCAAACGACGCTTTGAAAGATTATCAGATGGAGTAGCTGCAAGCTGTTGATCAACCAATTCCAACTCAGATACAAGCTTCTGAATCTTTGACATCTTCAATTTCCTCACATGCGCAGAATATGAAATTATCTGACCACGTAAATATGCCTTCAAAGAATCCCACAGGAGCGCCCTAGAAATTGGTTCAGAATCAGAATCATTAAGTGCAATAAAATCCTCTATTGCGTCCGTAATAAATTTGTGAAATTTATCATCTAATAATAATGAGGTGTTAAATCGCCATTGAGAGGGATATCGAGGCCCAGGTGCAATCTGAAGATCAAAAGAGACAGGAGCATGATCCGAAATAATGATTGGGTGATATGTAGCATTTGATACTTTAGGCATAAATTTAGCATCTATAAAAAAATAATCTATACGTGAAAAAGTCTGATGAACAGGTGAATAAAAAGAATATTGCTTATTGTTCGGATTATGAGATCTCCAGGGGTCAACACAACCATTATTTAACATGAAACTATTTAGGGTTCTAGCCATTGATGATTGGGTTAGAACAGGTTTAGAACGGTCTAACAGAGGATCTATAGTACAGTTCATATCCCCACCAAAAATCAAAACAGAGTCATTCAAAGATGGCAAAATTTCAAACAGCTTATTCATAAAACCAGGATTGTCAAAATTGGGAGCATATACATTAACTAGCAAGGTGGATACATGGAATAAAGTACCTAATACTATCAGATATCTGCCATCTTTGTCTGAAATGACTTTAGAGATTTTGAATGGTACAGATTTACCTATTAAAATAGCAACCCCTCTAGACTTTGAATTAAAACTGGAGTGGAGTACCTCTGCAACCCATGAACATTTAAGTCTAGACTGGTCTTTAATTCTCATATGGGTCTCCTGTAGAAAAACAATGTCAGGTTTCAAACGTTTTAAATGAGATAACACCTTACTTCGTTTGACAGCGCACCCTAAACCTCTAATATTCCAGCTAATAAATCTTACATTTGAGTTATTTGCATTAGCCATGTAAAATATGCGTTAATATTGATGAAACATTCAGCCTCCGCCCCCACGTACCAGGTAAAGAATAAAAAAATAAAATAAAAAAATAAAAACACACACACACACAACACACCACATCCCTCCCCCAGATAGCACTTACCATTATCCCATCCCCAAACGACGGAATACCAGTGCAAACTCCAATAGGAGTCATAAGCCTAAAGACTAAACTTAAGGTTTTGAACCCAACCATCAACCTCAATTCACCCCAACTCAGTTGGAGCTCCTGCAAACAAATATAAACGATCGTGTATTTAATAACAGAATAAGTATATTACATGTCACCAAATCCTCTTGTGTCTCCAGTTGGTCTAAAGTTTAGACCAACCTAAAAAGCCTAAATAAAAATTTTCCTAAACTGAACAATATGAACAGCGTCACTCACTTCATATTAAACTAAACAAGATCAAAAATATTTCAAATAAGCAATACAGCCACCACTGTCAAAAGTTAGATGAAGTACTGTTATGTGGAACACATTGCCTCTGACCTGAGAGACAGTTTGAGAACAAGCCAACAGTGTGATCTGAGAAGCCAATATCTGAGAGCTTATGACATAAGATGTTATGATCCACCGTGTCAAAGGCTTTGGACAGGTCTAAGTAAAGTGCAGCACAGTAATCCTTAGCGCTGTCCGAAGCTTCAACAACATCATTAAAAACCTTTAGTGAAGCAGTTATTGCGCTGTTTTGTTTCCTGAAGCCAGATTGGAGAGAATATAAAATATTAAAAGAGGATACACAGTGAAAGCAAAGATAAGGTCTTTAGATATCACAATGCTGAGGATGGAGCTGATTGTTGGTCCTGCTTACTTTTTGGGTTTGCCATATTTGAGTTCAGCTTTCTGCTGTCAAACCGTCCCATCACAGTCCCTTATCTCTCCAGAACTGTCTGATCCGGGTGACGCCTCGTGGCCGGGAGGCCCTGGTGACAGATTTTGGCCTGGCGAGGGAGGTGGTGGAGCTGCCTGTGAAGGACCCTGGCAGGAAGCTTTCTCTGGTGGGTTCGGCCTACTGGATGGCCCCTGAGATGCTCCGAGGAGAGCCGTACGACCGCAAGGTGACAGTAAAGAAAACTTTAAAAAATATTATGTTTAAATTTAATCACAATCAAAACTCCCACAATTATGTTTATACAAGACGGGTCAACTCACACGACATCACCCACCACTACAAAATGCAAATCATGTTAAAATTTCAGGTGAACATATTGCCTAATGTGTAACTTTTAGAGTGTATGCAGTAGGGGTGTAACGAGATCTCGTTGTACAAAATCTCGCAATATTAAACTCCCGCGATATCTCTCGTTGAGAGGTAACGTTGTCTCGCTAATGCTAGCAGAGCCCCTAGCAAGTCAGCGTCACGGACAGCATGGCTTCGCCGGATGAAGTTGCTATAGAAGACGCCCCAACTACTTTTAAATCATTTGTTTGGCAGCATTTTGGATTTCCAATAGAAACGATAAATGGCGAAAGAGCAACAAACAAGACACGGACAATATGTAAGCACTGCAAGAAATTTTTACCGTACACCGCTGCTAACACTAGCACGATGCAAAAATCTCGTCTCGTTCTCGCAAACTCTGTAATTTGTCTCGTCTCGAGAGTTTTATGTATCGTTACACCCCTAGTATGCAGTGAATGTTTCTCAACTACTACCACAATCAACTTCAGCCCAGTACTTGTACACTGACAGTTAGAGCTGTAGTAGTACTTGTAAAGTTTAGGATGATTAATTGTGCTGGCCATCTTGAATGGGTGACTTCAGAAGTTTATTGTAGATGTACAGCCAAAGATTACTTTCTAAACGTTTAATAAATCGTTCAAATGGTTCACAAAATATTTTTCTAACAGGGTTAGGTCAATATTTACTGGCTAAGTTTTATCAGCATTTTTGTAAAAGAAGGTCAGACAGCTGCAGTCATCTTGACTAAAGTTCATCAGTTACGGATGTGCATTCTGCGATGACTCTCTGTTAGTTTCATTTAGTGGTTCCTCAGATATTTTGCTAACACTGCAGACCTCTTGGATGCATTGCCGTCTTTTCAAACCGCCTCAACATGTTTTGTTCTCGGTCCTTCGTGTTTCAGGTGGACGTTTTCTCCTTTGGCATTGTGCTTTGTGAAGTCTTGGCCAGGATCCCAGCTGACCCCGAGGTCCTCCCC
>JBBPBX010086003.1:0-14984 GCA_038048925.1 Garcialebias charrua | reverse complement strand
ATTGTAGTGTGTGGTTGTAAGCATGCATAAGTGTACAGGTGGTCCCCGACTTACGAGCGCCCTGACCTACGAGCGTTCGACTTTACGAGATTATCATAATTAATAAAAATATGAAATAAAAAAAAAAAATTTTTTTTTTTTTTTTTTTTGGGGGGTTTAAATGTTCTTAATTTCATGTGTTGCAGCTGTGAATGTTTTAAATGGCTTTATATATACGTAAAGTATCATTATTATCATTTTTTTAAATAATTTCGTGCTTTTTTGAACACTGCCGAGACTGGAACTAATGAATGAACTGGTATTCCGGTACTGCTGAAACTGGAACTAATGAATGTAAAATGGCGGAGCCGCCATTTTACATTCATTACTTCCGGTCTCGGTCGGCAGTCGGCAGTCGGCTTTTGGAGGACTGTTTCTCCCATAAGAGCATGCCTCATACGGATAAATTAACTGGAAACACTCCCTGAACTCTGTGAATGTCTCAGGACTGGAGCAGCAGCGCGATCGCTTCGCCAAGCGCTCCTACAGCACCGCGCGAGACCAGCAGCTCATGGTATGAGCTAAGCTAACATGCTAAACCGGACCCCACCAGAGCTGTTGCTTCGACAGCCGGCTTTGTGCGATCAGAGGTCCCTGGAGCTCGCCTCGATGTCGGACTGGAAGCCGAAGACATCGGGGGACAACGAGCTAACTTGGAATAACAAAGCCGACAGCATTTTTGGAGATGCAGATAAACCGGACTGCCCGGAGATGTCTCAGGCATGGAGAAGCTGCGGACTGGATTAGCAACGAGCTAACATTAGCCTCGTAGCTGCACCCTCGTAGCTCTCCGACAGCCGGCTTTGTGCGATCAGAGGTTCCTGGAGCTCGCCTCGATGTCGGACTGGAAGCCGAAGACATCGGGGGACAACGAGCTAACTTGGAATAACAAAGCCGACAGCATTTTTGGAGATGCAGATAAACCGGACTGCCCGGAGCTGCGGATTCGGGGGAGCTAATGCTAACAGATGCAGCTGATGGCAGCGCAAGCAGACGGCTTTCGGTAAGTTATTAAAACTTTTTCTGTATGAAGTTAGGATACTAACAGTCCTTTCTGTCTGGACTAGACAGTTGCACTGCACTTTGACTGCACATAGAGCGCGTGGAGGGGGGGGCGAGAGACGACGTGTCTGTCGTGTGAAAACAAAAGGCAGAGAAAAGCACTGTTGTACTGTACCGAAAAAACTGTATAGGTATGTGTTTATAGATGAATGTGTGGTGTAATGTGCTAGCTAACTGCTTGTAAATAAAGTGTTGTGCATGTTTAAGGATCAGCATGTACGCTTGTTCAGTCTCATGTTGATAAACGGGTGTGCGCTGCAGCGCTAGCGTCTTTTTTCTATTTGCGAGCAAAGTTCCGGTTTTACGAGATAGCCACTGCGGGCCGTTCCGATGTACGAATTTTCGGTTTACGAGCAACTCATAAGTACGGAACTCGCTCGTAAGTCGGGGACCACCTGTATAAGGCTTTTCTAATAGAACATTCAAAAGTGACTGTGAAGCATCAGAGATTCGCCCCCCAAGACCCGAGGCAGACAAAGGGGGGTACCAGAGCCCAAGACCCCAAGAAGGACCCCGAGCTCAGAGCCCCGAGGGCCACCCGAACAGGACGAACCACTCACCCACCCCCCAGATCCGACCATAGGGGAGAACCGGGAGGGCCCTACCAGCGACCACACACAATGACCCCCAGGGGCCAACAGCGACAAACTCACAGGACCCCACCGGAGCCTGCTGCACCGACGTAGCCCCAGGCCCGGACACCAGGGACGCCCACCCCTCAGGCCCAGACCCGATAGGACCAGAGGACCCAAGCCCCACCAGGCAGCCACCAGGCTGAGCCGACATACGCCCAAGTGCCCAACCCCTGATGCAGAGGGCCCCAAGCACGCCGGTAGGCAAGGGCATACCCCGCCAGGGGGCCAAGTGGCAGGAGCACGACACCAAGTAGCCTCAGATGTATCAGAGAGGGGGCACCCTAAGTCCCGGCCTGACGAATAGACATCCATACACAGATACAATCACACAAGCCCACCCTCATCCTCACCCTCAGTCTCTCAAAGACATAATAACAACACATTCCATTCATAATCCCGATACGCACTCTATACCTCACAGGTCCAAGACATGTACCTGCCCCCTACATGGGACAGTCCACACCCAAACCCAGGAGATAGGCCCATTCATTCTGGGGTGGGGAGGAGCCGACATTCAAGTTCCGGCCCAACCCGCGCTCAGCTGTCAGGACAGGACACCCCAGGCCAAGCAGCCCCACGGAGAGCGCCGCGCCAGCCTTGCCCACGGACACCCCAGGCCCCGAACCCACCCATAGCCCAGGTCAACACCCGACGGTCTGCCACTTTTCCAGACCCCACCCCCAGAATGGCCGTCAGGGAGCAAAGGGGTTCAACAACAACAAAAAAACTACTAGACCCCGACACACCCACCCCCTCCCCCACATGTGCTGTTGAAGTGTGTTGTAGTAAAGTGCAATTAAAACAGAAAGAGAAAGAGCAAAGGTTGGCATAATGCCAGTTTCCCCTCCACCCCAACTCTAACCCAAGCCCTTACTGTCTAAATGCATCATTGTAAGTGAGCACAGGCTACAGGAGGCGAGAGTAGTGTCATCCCGCCACCCATAACCATAGTGCCCTACTCCAAGTTCCTATATGTGAATGTTCTGAGGATGTTTATGAGTGAATTTCTAGGTGTATAATAAAATTGAGTCCCAGGTGGTTCTGAACAACACAGATGTAAAAATGTTGTAGTACACCCGAGCCTCAAAATCCCTACATGTATTAAATTTGAAATGAAGAGTGCGGAGGTGTGCGGTGAGGGATGGGGAGAAAATAACTACAGGACCAAATGCTCCCGCAGGGAGTCAGCTCCCCCGCTGACCCAACAGGTCCCCCCAGTTCCCCAGGGCCCACCCAAGGAGCGAGGCCAAAACACCTCTCCGACCGTCATGCCTATTGAGCTCCAGACCAGAGAGGGACAGGACCACGAGGGCCGCCAGCAGCAAGGCCAACCGCCCACACCCACCAGGGCCGCCAAGACCCCTACTGAGCGCAGTCATTCCGCCGCCCAACAGGACGGACCGTTTCGGTTATTTTTTCACTTATTAAATGTTATTAACGGGAGAATATATGCGCCGCGGAACTAAAGTTCCTAGGCAAGTTTCAGCACAGCGCTATTATCTTGCAGCACGCGCAGCATTAACAGCTTAGCATCTCGTTGCGGTCTCCTGTTTGGGAACATTATGGCTTCCTTGTTAAAAGACGAGTGCAAATCCAAAGCTGTGTGTGGACGTTGTTTCACAGAGACTGGATCTGCAGCAGCAACACGTCTAACTTATTAACGTGCTTGAAACAACATCATCCGAATGTGAACGTCTCTTCTATGAGCAAGAAAAGCAGCTTGTTGTAAACACCGCTAACAGCAGCAGCATTTAAAAAACCTTCATCAGGTAATTCAGATCAGTCCAGAGCAATAACACAAACTGTAGAAGTTTTTAAAGCTTTGGATCTGCGTCTGAATATTGTTGATGTGCCGGCTTTAAAGTTCTTGAGCCTCACTACAACATCCATCACGTCAACACTTCAGCCAAAAAGTTCATCACTTTATGAAAAAAACTAAAACTGATATTGTCAACAAGCCCCGGAGCTGATTAAAGCCCTGATGATGATGATGATGATGATGATGATAACCATGAGATTTAACCACCTCAACCGTTCAAGAAGAGGTATTGTTGTTTTATTATTATTATCTAATTAACCTTTTTAATTTAAAATTATGATCTTATTAACTTGTTGTTGTTGTTGTTGTTGTTGTTGTTGTTGTTGTTGTTGTTGTTGTTGTTGTTGTTGTTGTTGTTGTCGTTTGTTTGTTTGTTTGTTTGTTTCTTTTTTTACCTCTTTGTGTTTTATTTCCAGTCTGGGACAGACAGAGCAGTTGTCTTCTTCCTCTTCAGGGAAATCCACCAGAACACCTGCAGCTAAGAAGTCTGTGATGACTGAACTCTGAACTTTTCCAGGGACATGTCCCACCTGGAGGAGCAGGTCCAAGAAGAGGTTGTGAATAATGAGGACAAATACAGCCACACTGCTGCTACTGTAAGATTTTTATTATTGTTAGTATAGTTTATTTATTGTAAAGAATGCTGTTTATTTAAAATATCATCCAAATGGGTTGCTTTTATTTATTTTTATACAAACGTATTGTTTACTTGGCATATTTTCAAAATAAACATTTTATAAGTCTTTATTTTGTCTTTTTTTTATGGAAAATTAACCGAACCGAACCCTCCTTGTAATTGAACCGAACCGAAATGTGATTTTAGCATACCATTACACCCCTAGTGTGTAGCAACAACCAGAGCGGACACAGTCAGCCTCCTCCAGATGTGCACAGAAAAGCGTCTTTGAAGAGATCTGTTGCAAATGGAGCAGCTGATCTTCGTTGCCACATTCAGTATCTCTTTGAGCATTTTTTGCACATAATTCTTGTTGATGTGTTATGCAGTGATAATTGAGTTAGTCGTGAAAAGCATCGTCCTCCTTGCACTTGGCAATAAATCCATTCAAGCAGCCAGCCATTGCGGATCTGTGGTGAATTTCACCACTGGGACTTGGGTTTTCTCAATAGTTTTTAAAAGACTTTAAAATGTTCAGTGTGCCATCTTTCATGAGCAGTACTCTTAACAGCTCCTCTTTTGCATTCATATCAGTAAACACCATCCGAATAAAAATGTTCAACCGGCCTGTGTCAGTCACATCTGTCGACTCACTGCAGTGAGAAACACTCGCAGTCCGCAAAGTCCCTCTAAAGTTCAGGGTCAGATCCTCAGCAGAGGCTTGTGTAAATGTAAATCTCAATAGCTGGAGAGCTTGGATTGAAGATATCATCTGGTGTTTTTTATTAATTTATCTTGGAACAATGAATGAGGGAAAACTGGGGCGTGAGATCGATAGGCGGATAGGTGCAGCGTCCACAGTGAAGCGGGCGCTGTACCGGTCTGTCGTGGTGAAGAGAGAGCTGAGTCAAAAGGCAAAGCTCTCAATTTACCGATCGATCTACGTTCCCACCCTCATCTATGGTCATGAGCTTTGGGTTATGACCGAAAGAACAAGATCTCGGATACAAGCGGCTGAAATGAGTTTTCTCCGCAGGGTGGCTGGACTCTCCCTTAGAGATAGGGTGAGAAGCTCAGTCATCCGGGAGGGACTCGGAGTAGAGCCGCTGCTTCTCCACATCGAGAGGAGCCAGTTGAGGTGGCTCGGGCATCTGGTTAGGATGCCTCCTGGACGCCTCCCTGGTGAGGTGTTCCGGGCATGTCCCACCGGGAGGAGACCCAGAGGAAGACCCAGGACGCGCTGGAGGGACTATGTTTCTCGGCTGGCCTGGGAACGCCTTGGGATTCCCCCGGAGGAGCTGCTCCAAGTGGCTGGGGAGAGGGAAGTCTGGGCCTCCCTACTTAGGCTGCTACCCCCGCGACCCGACCCCGGATAAGCGGAAGAAGATGGATGGATGGATGGATGGATCTTGGAACAAGGAGTCAGCTGCTTCAGCCTTTTTAATCATTTCTTCATCTCGGAAGGACTTCTTGTGTTTAAGGAATGATGCTTTGGTGACTTCCTTCAATTTTGTGGTCCACTGCTAAATACAGGTAGTCCCCGACTTACGAGCGAGTTCCGTACTTATGAGTTGCTCGTAAACCGAAAATTCGTAATTCGGGACTACCTGTTTTTTTTCTTCCTTTTATATACCGCACGAGCACGTACATGTGCGGTAATGAACAGTTACAAAGCATTTCAACTATCCTAACACTTTAAAATACAGTATTAATAAAAAATATAAAAAATGAATTTCTTACTTTGAGCTGAGCTGTTTGCCTCCCTCCGCTGTGTTACGTCCGAGCTCCCAGGCTTCCTGTAGCACCATGCTGTCCAAACCCTTTACAGGAAGGACTGTTAGTATGCTATCTTCATACATTTGGAGCCAGAAAAATGTTTTAATAAGTTTTAATAACTTACCAAAAGCCGTCTGCCAGCGCCGCCATTAGCAGCACCTGTTAGCATGTAGCCCCACCGAGTCCGCTGCGCAGTTACGGGCAGTCCAGTTTAGCTGCAGCTTCAAAAAGGCTGTCGGCTTTGTTATTCCAAGTTAGCTGGGTGTCCCCCGATATCTTCTGCTTCCAGTCCGACATCGAGGCGAGCTCCAGGAACCTCTGATCGCACAAAGCCGGCTGTCTGCTGCAGCTCTGGTGCTGGGGTCCGCTTTAGCATGTTAGCCTTAGCTCATACCATGAGCTGCTGGTCTCGCGCGGTGCTGTGGGAGCGATCGCGGCTGCTGCTCCAGTCCTGAGACATTCACAGAGTTCAGGGAGTGTTTCCAGTTAATTTATCCGTATGAGGCATCCTCTTATGGGAGAAACAGTCCTCCAAAAGCCGACTGCCGAGTGCCGAGACTCTGGAACTAATGAATGTAAAATGGCGGAGGCGGTATTTCCGGTTCCTGGTTCCCGCAGGAAGTTGTTCAAAAAAGCACGAAATTATTAAAAAATAATAATAATGATACTTTACGTATTTATAAAGCCATTTAAAACATTCACAGCTGCAACAAAGTGCTGTACACATGAAATTAAGAACATTTAAACACACACAAAAAAAAAAAAAAAATCATTAATTATGATAATCTCGTAAAGTCGGACGCTCGTAGGTCAGGGCACTCGTAATTCGGGGACCACCTGTAAATGGCTGCTGTCTGAGCAACTGGGATTTTAGTTCCTTTACTTTTCTCTTTCTCATCTTGCCTTTCGGAAGGAGTTTAATGTAGTAGTTTTTTTATTTTTACTTTCTTAAGTTTAATATAAATAATTTGGAGGCTAACTACTCAGCAGCTTGCTAGCTAGTTGTTTTCTGTAAATCTGCTAATGTTAGATCAGGCTGAAAACAAGTGATTGTAATATTACCAGTATTCAGTATTATCAAAGTTTTCAGATGTGGTGGGAAAGAGTTTACAAACTACAGTAGTTTAATTTCATTCACACTTTTATAGGTGGGTTATAAAATCCACAGTAGTCCAAAATCAAAACCAATGCAGACATGTTCCTGTTTTTAGTTTCCTACATTGCTTACAACCTAGCTGTTTTTTCAACATTGATAAAGCCCTCTGGAGAGAGGTCGAAACGTCTTCTGTAACAAATAAAGTCCAGTTGATCTTGTATTGAACGCCTTTTTTGATTTTATCATGTCCTGGACGACTGAGAATCTTCACCAGCACTAGCTGTTTTTTGTTTCATTTTTAAATACCATTTTCCTTCACTTGTTTGTATACTTCCTTTATGATAGTCCACTGTTATCATCACTTTGTTAAAGTCATGTGTCTCTTGTAAATGAGTCCCCGTGGCTCAATGAGATTAACCTGTATAAATAAAGGTTGAATGAAAAGTGGTAAAGATTATGGATTATTCCAGGCATTAAAAGTCAGGTATTTACCTCTAACATGTTTATTTACATCCATCCATCCATTATCTTTTACCCGCTTCTTCCATGTTGGGTCACGGGGGTCGCCAGTGCCCATATCCAGCATTCACTGTGCGAGGGGCGGGGTATTTACAAACAATTTCAATATTTTCCAAATTCTATTTAAACTCATTCAATGATTGAAACAAATTGTGCTTTTTTTTTTTAATAGTCACAAGAATCGACATTTAATTTTGTTTTTCTGTCCAGATCTTCCACAACAAAATGTCTGGAATGAGGGGAAGATTCTCACTGACCAGCACCAGGAACAGAACTTCAGTTCAGACCAGGAGGAACCAGAATCTCCACTGATTAAAGAGGAGCAGGAGGGATGTTGCATTGGACCCGATGAAGAGCAGAAAGAAACGGAGGAAGGAAACTACTGGGCACCAAACCCAAACTGGGACCAGCTCCACTCGTCTGAAGCTGATCAGGAACGAAGCAGGATTGAAGAAGCAGGATCAAGCAGGGATGAACATCTGAAACTAAAGAAGAGAAGTCCACAAACCAGAAGTCACAGTGACGATGTAGACAGCCCAGGACATAAAAAATCTCACCCGTGTGACAATCTGTCTTGTGAAACGTGTGCAAAATGTTTCTCTCCCAATAGTAACTTGACTAATCACATTGAAACTCTCACAGGTGAGGTTTTCACATGCCAGACCTGTGGAAAAAGTTTTAGTCATAAACGTAACTTAATTGCGCACGGGAAGATTCACGCCAGTGAGAAACCTTTCTCATGTCAGAGTTGTGGAAAAAGTTACACTTGTAAAATAAGTTTAAAAATGCACATGAGGACTCACACCGGTGAGAAGCCGTATTCATGTGAAATTTGTGGTAAATGCTTCTCTTACGGCAATCAGATCACTGATCACATGAGAACTCACACGGGTGAAAAGCCTTTTACTTGTGAGACCTGTGGAAAGTGTTTTAGTCAAAAGCGTAATTTAATGGCACACATGAGAACTCACACTGGCGAGAGGCCTTTCTCGTGTCAAATCTGTGGAAAAGCTTTCAGCAAAAACAGTAATTTAATCACACACGTCAGAACACACACCGGGGAGAAGCCCTTTTCTTGTCAGGCTTGCGGGAAATGTTTTAATCATAGAGCAAGTTTAAAATCCCACATGAAATGTCACACAGGTGGCGAGGTGTAAAATCTCAGACTTTGGGGTTTGTTAAAGGTGAAGTGACATAAAATATAAAAATGAGTTGTCACGTTTAAACGCAAAACATTCCAGTTGACAGTTTCTCTAAATGAAGATTTTAATTTGTTTTTAACGTTTTTGTGTTATCATCACAAGGTGGGGGAAGAGTTGCCGTCCTTGGTTATGTCACTGCCAGCTGTGAGAGAACGTTGGTAGGACAAGAACCGAGGTTAGGGTCACACTGTTTATCAGTGAAAATGAAAGCAGAATGTACTCCTAAACAGGTTTGCTCAGGGCCCATCTAACAATTAAACCCTTAAGACACAAGATAAAACTAATAGCCTCCATGTCTGAACAGATTGTTTTACTAGACTAAACAAAACGAAACCGATTTTTAAGTCATTTAATAAATGTTTTGTTCTTAAATCGTCGTTAGTTCGGTACTTTATTTTGATCTTTGCTTTGTTACACTTTGTAGCACTTTGAGATTTTTATTAATGAAAAGTGCATTATAAATTGAATTCATTATTATTATTATTATTACTTTGTTGGTAGTTTCTAAGTGAACCGCTGTGTTTACAAGAGAGCACGGCGAAGAGGAGTTGACTGAAATCTGCTTGCTCCGGGTCAAACAGCACCAAGACACCACGGTAACCTCAGAACGTGAAGAATGTCCAGTGTTCAATCTAAAACTAACTTCAAAGCGAGTTTATTCTGTTTCTGCGACATCTCCGTCAAATTTTTGTTTGTAAGAAAAAATATTCGGGACGGTTCCTGGCAATAGGTCCTGCTCTGTACATCGAGGGTTCTTCAAAATGGTGGCTGCACAGTTGGTCACCTGACTTTGCCTTGTCATTTTCACGCCGGAGCTGAAGTAGCCAAATCAGCCGAACTTTGTTGTCTTTCTGGAAGGTGGAGAATTAAACGCCAGTTGTATAAAGTAAGGTGCACCAGAGGAAGGTGTGCAAAAATGTGTTAGGTGTATGTAAGCGGAGAGTAATGAGATTTTAATCCAGTGTATGTCCTGTTTTGACAATAAGTTGACCTTGACTTGACCTAAAGAAATTCCGCTTAGAAAGTTATTTAAATGTTTTTATGTTCAATGTTCTAAAAAATAAATAAAAACCCTTGGATGTACATTGTTGCCTCTGTTCCTCATCACTGCAGAGTTACTAACAAGTCACGATAACAGTTTGTGGAAAATGTGGATGACGGAGAGACACCCTGAAGCAGAAACAAAAAGATGGCTGGCTCAGAGTAGGTTTTATGTCCCGTGCCCTCCATCTTGTTTTGAAACTGAAGGTACGCCTCCAATATATTGTTTTTCAAAATACAGGTAGTCCTCGAGTTACGAACGAGTTACGTTCCTGCGGCCGTTCGTATGTCGAAAATCGCCGTAAGTCGGAAAACACACGAGCCGCCACTTATACACGTACCTGTACATGCACGTACTGTACAGTTACCAAGCACTTTGCCTATCCTAACACAGTACCCTGCATAATTATCAAAAAATGCACAGTACATTTGGAGCCATAATGAAGAAAAAAAAAATAGCATGTCTGTTAGCATGTTAGCTCGTTGCACGTCCGAGCTCTGCAGCTTCCAGCTGCTTCACGCGGTCCAAACTGTAACTGCATGTTAGCTCCATACATTTGGAGCCATAATGAAGGGATAAAGAGTTAATAACTTACTGGGAGCTGGTGAAGCCGTTTCTCTGCGTTAACATGTTAGCTCGGTGTCCCTCCAACATCTGAGGCTGCCAGGCGGAGCATCGAGGCGAGCTCCCGGCCGCAGCAGGCATCTCTGTCGGCTCCGTGTCCCCGGTGGGATGTGGCGGAGCGATCGGCGGCTGCTGCTCCGGGCCTGAGACGTCCACAGAGTTCACCGAGCGTTTCTAGCTCATTTATCCGTATGAGGCAACCTCTGATCGGACACACAGTCCTCCAAAGCCGGCTGTCGAGGCCGGAGCTAACCGAAGCTAACCGGAAACTGCGTCAATCGGCTTCTAAATAATAATAAAATACTTTATTTATAAAGCCATTTAAAACAACCACAGCTGCAACAAAGTGCTGTACATATGAAATCAAGAACATTTAAACACATAAAATAAGATTTTTCAATTTTTATTTTTTATTTATTTTTATTTTATATTTTTATTAATGAGATGCGTTCGTAACACCGAATCGCCGTAGGTCGAGACCGCTGTAAGTCGAGGACTACCTGTAGGCCTATAGTCAAAGTCAACTTTATTGTCAAAACTGCAGTACAGGAAATACACAGGATTGAAATTGCGTTTCTCTCAGTCCCTCGGTGCAACAGTAACTATCTAAACACTAAAACATTTAATAAACATAAGCATAAAATAGTAAAAGTGTAACACTGTCCTGAGTTTTTTCATAGTAGTATAAAAGTATGAAAATTTACACCAACACTGAAACACCAAACACCCCTAAAACACCAAACACCCAATGAACATAAGCATAAAATAATAAAAGTACTAACACTAATATAATACTACTAAAGATTCTGCCTTTCATTAGTAGTTCTTAGTGCTTTGTTCCATGCTCGCATGCTGTCCATGCTGACGACCCCCCGATGCCACCGCTAGGCTGATGGAATGGTGTGCTGCAAACCAAAAAAAGTGCAAGTGGGCAGCACGATCGCTCATTTGGTAGAGCTGTTACCACAGCAAGATGGTTGCTGGATTGAATCCTGCCCATGAGCCTTCTGGGTGGAGTTTGCATGTTCTCTCCGTGCTGCATGAGTTTTCTCTTGGGGTACCCCGGTTTCCTCCAACAGACCAAAAAAGTTAGGCTGCTTGGTAACTGAATTGTCCCTAGGTAAGGTTGAGAGAGAGAATGGTTGTTTGTCTCTATGTGTCTGTGTGATGGACTGGAGACATGTCCAGGGTGTCCCCGGCCTCTCGCACAGTGACTGCTGGGTAAGGACACCAGCGACATAGAAACGTAAAGGCAGGTATGGCTGGATGGATGGATGGATGGATGGATGGAAGTCTGACTGGGAGATTGACACTTTGAAGCACCAGATCATCACAAAATGTTTGGTTGGGAAAAGTGAAGCACATGCATCAAGGTTCATGTGGTGGAACGAAATTGTGTGCACAGGGTCCCAGTTACATCCAACAAAAGTATAAAATGCAAAAGAAAAACAGTAACAAGATCTAAGTAAGAAAAAACATCAACTAAAAATGCACTATAAGCATACGCCAAACAGCAGCACGAACATGAGTCTGTGTGAGAAGATGAGAATGAACACAGCAACATGAAACAGAGCAGCAGCAACATGAAACATCAGCAGCAACATGAAACATCAGCAGCAACATGAAACATCAGCAGCAACATGAAACAGATCAGCAGCAACATGAAACAGATCAGCAGCAACATGAAACATCAGCAGCAACATGAAACAGATCAGCAGCAACATGATGTGACACAGTGATTATTCTGGTTACCGTATTTATTCATGAGTCTAGCAGCCTCAGGGTAGAAGCTGTTCCTCAGTCTAGTGGTTCTACACTTAAAAGGAGGTTGAGGAGCATCCTCAACCTCCTTCCTGAGGGGAGCAGGGCACTGGGTGAGTGGGGTCCTTCATGATGCAGGTGGCTGTGATGGTGTGGAGACTGACTCCAACATCTTCTGTGCAGCCTTCACCACTCTCTGCAGAGCTTTCCTCTCTGCAACTGTGCAGCCTCCATGCCACACGTTGATGCTGGAGCACAGGATGCTCTCCACTGCACACCTGTAGAAGGAGGTGAGAACTGAGCTTCTCAGACCAGCTCGTCTCAGTCGTCTGAGGAAGTAGAGTCTCTGATGAGCTTTCTTGATCAGGCTGGTGGTGTTGTTGCTCCAGCTGAGGTTGTTGTTCAGGTGCACACCCAAGTACTTGTAGCTGGAAACCACTTCCACCGCACCGCGTACATCTGCCTCCACTCTCGTTTGCACTACTGTGGGTCCTTGATCATATACTGTAGTTCAAAAAAAAAAAAAAAACACAGCACAACGTGGAAAAGAACACGTTAAAGAATGGCTGCATAGATTTACCATGTAGCAATTTTTTACTGCCATTCACCATGAAAGGAATGTGATTATATATATATATATATTTTTTTTTAATTCTTTATTCATTTAAAATTTAAAAGAACACAAAAAAACTATTTATAATTCCACGTAAATAAATAAAAAATCAAACATTACATGAAATGAAAGGAAGCAGAAGATAAAATCTTATTATGTCTGCCCCTTCTTTAACTAAATTAATTCAAACAATCAATTCAAACAACAATAATCCACAAAAATATTACACAATAAATAACTCGTCATACTTTACCATTCATACATTTAGAAACAAACCAATTTATATATATTTTTCCAGAAACCTAATTTTATTCATTTTTTTAAACAAAGTCAATGTTTTTGCAACTTTGATATCGTTTTCTAAACCATTCCATAAACCTATTCCATAAATACAGTAGTAGACCTACTCTTTAAACTAGTTCTATGTTTTGGCATAACAAAAATATTTGTACCCTTAAGATTGTAAGTACTCTTGTCTTTTAACAAAAAACGTTTGGATATGTGAGGGTATATATAAAGTAGTCCCTCCCTACTTCGAGGTTCGTTAATCGCAGACTCGCTCTATCGCATTTTTTCAAAATAAGATTGGACATGACACATAATTGGCTGATGGATGGATGAGCTGTACGATCTGCATGAAATTTTTATTTCAAATAAATTATTTTAAATTATCATCTATTCTACACATTTGTGCATGCAGCCCAGAGCTGCAGAAAAAGTTTCCTCCTGCAGCTTTGTGCAGCTCGTACTGCAGGACAAACTTCCTGCTGCAGCTGAACAGCTGATTAGCTGTTCAGTCATACAGTCCAGAGTGATAATGAGAATGTAGCTGTAGGCTAAAAGTGCCTCCTACCGCACTGGATTGGGTTATGGGGAAAAGGACTCCTGACCAGATCCGTTCCAGATCTAGCGTAGGCTCCAGAACAAAACAGACCTGAATCAGAGTCCACTTGCACACCGGAACGGATCCGGAACAGATAAGGATCAAGGATCTGGATCAGATCTGGCCCGGACCCTATCTAGATCCACTCATTAAGTGCCACATCTGGCTCGGATCCGTTTTGGATCAGTTCAGGAACACATAATCCAACCTGGATCCGTTTTGGACCCGTTCGTAGAACCTATTATCCAGCCTGGATCCGGTTTCGACCCGTTTATGATATTCATATCGGAGGTGGACTCATTTGGTTCAGAACTTTTATTTATTATGATTTAATTAACAAAAGTAGTTATAGATTTAAAAAAAACTTGCTTACCAGCTACAAAAGACTAAAAAAAAAAATCCCACCAGTTTGGCCTGTGTGAAACAGACCTAATAATCAATAACCCTGGGTTTTTATCAATGTCAAAAACCATCATAAATATAAGCACAATGTAAATTTGAATCTTCATTACTATAGTAATATAAGTTCATAATATAAATAGAATCAAGCTCATTATTTTGTGTGCTAAGATGTGATAATATACAAACCAGATTCCAAAAAAGTTGGGACACTAAACAAATTGTGAATAAAAACTTAATGCAATGATGTGGAGATGGCACCATCTAATATTTTATTCAGAATAGAACACAAATCACAGATCAAAAGTTTAAACTGAGAGAATGTATCATTTTAAGGGAAAATATGTTGTTTCAAAATTTCATGGCGTCAACAAATCCCAAAAAAGTTGGGACAAGTCCATTTTTACCACTGTGTGGCATCCCCCTTCTTCTTACAACACTCAACAGACGTCTGGGGACAGAGGAGACCAGTTTCTCAAGTTTAGAAATAGGAATGCTCTCCCATTCATGTCTAATACAGGCCTCTAACTGTTCAATCGTCTTGGGCCTTCTTTATCGCACCTTCCTCTTTATGATGTGCCATATGGACAGGACAGTGTTACACTTTTACTATTTTATGCTTATGTTTATTAAATGTTTCAGTGTTTTAGTGTTTAAATGTTGGGGCGGCCGTGGTGTAGTGGTAAGGGCAGTCGTCTCCCGATCGGAAAGTTGGCGGTTCGACTCCCGGGACCCGGACCATGTGTCGTTGTGTCCTTGGGCAAGACACTTAACCCCGAGTTGCTCCCGGTAGGACTGGAAAGCACCTTGCATGGTAGTCTGCCGCTACCGGTGTATGAATGTGTGTAGCACTTTGAGATTTTCACTAATGAAAAGTGCGTTATAAATTGAATTAACT
>JBBPBX010086002.1:0-14984 GCA_038048925.1 Garcialebias charrua | reverse complement strand
GCGCGCTGGCTGAGCACGTCAGGGCTGTAGTCTTCCACGATACGAAGAGACGCGCCTTTGTAGTCCAGCTTCCCTCTCCTCCTGGCTTCACGGATGATAAGCTCTTTGGTCAGGTAGCGGTGCAGGCGGATGATCACCGGGCGCGGAGGGTTCCCCGCGGGCCGTTTGGCTGCGAGGGAGCGGTGCGCTCTGTCCAGCTCAGGTGGAGTCGGGAGGACCTCTTTCCCAAATAACTCACAGAGGAGGGTGGAGAAGAAGTGAGTCGGGCGCCCGCTTTCCGTGTCTTCAGGTAAACCTAGGACTCGGACATTCTGACGTCGGCTCCGTCCTTCGAGATCCGAGACTTTAACTTTTAATTTAGCGTTGTCCTCACGGAGAGCAGCGCATGACTCTTCGAGGGTGGACACGCGCTGGCTCAGATCTTCTGTTGCGAGCTCCAAAGAGCTGACTCGTTCTGCCTGTTCCTCCAGGGCCTGTCGTACCTGGTCCAGCTTGGAGCTGAGCATGTTGGCTGACGCTGTGATCTCAGACGCCAGATCCTCCCGGTGCTGCTCAAACAACGCAGTGATAGCCTCCAGCGTTAAACCCGCATCCTCCTTCTTGCTTCCTTTTGCGTTTCTAGAAGCCATAGTCAGAATAAAGAAAAAAGTCTCCAACGCTGAAGTTATACGGCAATTAGTGGAGAAAATAGCCGTCTGTGGGGTGGTGTTAATTAAAAAGTTTGGATGTCACCGGAGCAGCTCGTTGACACGTCTACCCTGTTCGCATGACAAACCGGAAGTCCATATCTATCTAGCAGTTTAATAGTCTTTTGCCTAAGCACTTTACATTGAATAGATTTATTAATTATAAAATGCCATTTTATACTACTGTTGATGTATATATATATATATAAAAGCTTGAGTTTGCATCATATGCACTACCCTTTCAAATGATTTACAGTCTTAATAAATTCAAGCCAAATGGAAAATGTAAGCTGTACAACCTCAATATTTACCTGTTTAAATAGAATCTAATGTGTAGCAACAGTTAGGGTCAGACCTTTTACTTCTTCGGTGTAGTTTGAAATGAATGAACTGATTTAGATCTGAACTGTTTTACCTTTGTGCTAAATTCTACATCAGCTTGCACTTCGAGTAAACCAACCTTAATGCAGTTTTTGAAAGAGTTATAGTGCTGATTCAGCTGCACAAACTTTAATGTCTTAATGTAACTGCTCAAATGTACACATGGCTCGTGACTGTAAAACCATATCAAACACGAATACCCCTGCATGACTACAGTAACCATACCTGAAACTGAAACTAAAACCCATGAGATTGAAACAGAAGCTAAAAATGAGTTAGAACTTTTAAACTGAGAAGAAATAACCTTCCTGTGTGATACAGGGGCATGTAGAACCACTATAAAAGAGCCAATGCCCTGGATTAAACAAGGAGATAAATTTATAACAGTAAGAGCAGCTCAAGGCACTCTGACAACAGTCCCTGAAACTGAACTTATTTGGATCAGAGATTCCAAGGGCAAATCATGTAAAATGTCAGTTCTTCTACTGCCAGACTGCCCGGTAAAATTATTGGGACGGGATGGCCTGGTGGAACTGTCATTGGCATTGATGCCTACAGAAGATGGGCTAACTGTGGTCAGAACCAAGAACACACCCACACCTTCAGCCCTAGCACTGCAGGGTGTGGGTCCGCCTAAGTATTACTACACATTAGATGTGCCAAACAAACCCCCAACTACAACGGGAGCTAAACTCCTGGATGAGAGAAAAAGCACTGTCCAAGTTCAAGACCAGGTGCCACCAGATGACCTCCATGTTACAATGTGGTACAAGAACTCTTCAGACCCTGATGTACCATATAAAGAGGAATTAGACAGAAAAACTCCAGCCAAGATTACCATTTCTTATGTGTAGGGCTGGACAATATGGCCAAAATTCTTATACAAATAAATTGATGTTCACCTTGTATTTGTATTTAGCCTCCAAAAAGATGGAAATCACCATCAAATAAACATAAAATTCTCAACCCGGTGATTCTGTCGGGTCATCTGGACAGTTCCAGTTTCCAGATGACCCAACTGAGAATTATTGGATTTGGTACCTGGATTATTGAGTTTAACTTTAAACAAGAACTTTAAAATTTACAGCATTGAATTTCATAGTTAATAAAACTTTTGGGTGTCGTTATTGATGAGAAGCTGACATGGAAATCTCATGGAAATTACTTAAGAATAAAAATAACAAAATCAGTTATATTATTGTATAAAGTAAAATAGTTTTTGAATGACAAAGTTTTGAATATGTTGTGTGATGTAATGGTTGTTCCGTATTTAGTCTGTTGTGTTGGGGTTTGGGGAAAGGCGCGCGAAGCTTTTACAAATCCTATTTTTATTTTACTAAAAAGAGCTGTAAGAATTATTATTAGGAAGTGCTATGGTCACCCAACAAATATATTATTTCATCAATTGAAATTATTAAAATGTTATGATTTGGTTGAGCGTAGTATTTTACAGGTCATGTATAGGACAAGAAAGAGAATATTACCCCCAAATATTCAATTACATTTTGTTTAAAAAGTTATTAAACCCTGAAGGGAATGGAAATGTTTGTAAAATCTTCATTTAGAACTAGTGTGAAGGAGCTGAGTTGAAGGAGCTGAGTTGTAAATCAGGAAACAGGATTGTGTTGACTTGATATCATCATAAACATTTATAAAACTATTTATATGTTTTAAAAGATGATTAAATCAAAGTTGTTGGGAAGGTGTGGTGCAGGTGAAGTGAAGGTTGTTGTTTGTAGTTATTTTGTGTTTTTTGAACAAGGGGCAGATATTATAACACTATTTTCGTCTTTCTGCACCTTTTCATTCAGTGTTTTTCTTTCTTTTTATTCTGATGAATCTGTTTTGTTTTCAATAAATAAATAAAAAACATGCAGCGCTGGGGCTGTTTGTTTACGTCGTAGTTTCAGGGAAACGTTGGCTCAAACTTTATTCTTCATCTTCTGACTCTCATCATATTCTATCGAGTGGAAACTCTTCAGATTAAACAAGTAGATGTTTCCACAGCTAGTTAGAACGACTGTCCGTCACGTTTTGAAAAATAAAGAAACCGAGTGGGACTCGCTGCAGAAGAAGCCTGCAGTTAAACAAAACCGAACTACGTTAGTCTTTCCTCTCATCAGTGATGTCGTCTGCTTTCTCTTCGCTTGTGAAACTTTGTTCAGTCACACTGTGACGGTCATGAGCACTCATTTGACTCGTTTTGAAGCGAAAACTTAACGCACTTTGGAGACAAGCTTAACTTTTAGCCTGCAACCGCTAACGTCTGCTGCTGGACTGAGCGCTGCGTAACAGCGACGTCACCACGCACGTTTTGTGTCACAGCCTTTTTCTGTCCGGGCGCGTTGTTGAAGCAGCCACTTCAACCCGAACAGAAACAGAAAAACGTCAGTGAAAAGTTGTAAAATCCTATCGAAATATCGAAAATATGCTTAAACTTCATATCATCGTTATTGAATAAAAGTATATCGCAATATTTATCGTTATTAAATTGTCGTCCAGCACTATGTGTACTCTGACAATGAGAACAACTCTGCAGATGCAGTTATCTTGCCAGACACCCTAAACGCCATGTACAGAAATTATGGATCACCCCATATTTCTCTTTGTAAGGGTAAAAATAAACAATGGAAAGATCTAGGAAAAATGGTCACTTTGGGAGAGTACACAAAAGATTGGGTCGCTACTTCTGTGAACACATGGTATAGCCAGGACACAGAACTAAGCAAAAAGGCTTTGTTCTGGACAGCTACAGTACAACCAGGAGTACATTTAGATCAACAGAGCTGACAAATCTTTCTTTCTCAAGAAGAAGAAAACCTGTTAAAAAACATTCCACCACAGCTGTGGTCAACAGGACCATCAGATGTTGGTTTTGTAAAAAAGATTTACTAAAAGCAGGAGTGCTTGTGGAATGCTATGACTCACCTTGTAACACGCCTATTTTTCCAGTAAAAAAGGCCCCACCCTCTTCCGGCTGGAGGGTGGTGCAAGATTTGCAAGCAGTAAACAGGAAGAAATGCAGCAACAAGCACCTCTAAATGAACAAAAAATGTGGCTCTCAAAAGGAGCCAAACAAACAGATGGTCTTTTCACTTGTCCTGAAAACAAACCAATCCTACAAAAAAATCTCTATAAATGCGCAGCAATATTGAGCCATGGAAGACATGTCTCAACAGGAGGGATAGGATTAGTGGAAAAACTATACTGTACACAACTTATGGATTCAACTCTTATTCAAATTTTTTTTGTGTGGGTCCATTTAAGCCATTGCAAACTTATGATTCAAAACAAGGATGAATAAACTGATTGCTGAGAGCAAAAATGACTAAAATAGACTTTTTATTAGCTACTTTTGCCTAAACTTCGCCTAAACTGTACTTTTGTGTTTTGTGATCCTCATAATTTGGTATGCAGTTTAAATAAAATAGGAAATTAGAACTGAAATTAGGAATTCTTCATTCAGCTCACAGAGGGAGCCCGTTGTACAAAGGGGGCTGTATTTATAGTATACAGTCATCTCAAATCGGTGAAGATTGTCCACAACTCTGTGAGCTACTAGGAAGAAAACCTAGTTCAGCATTATGAGGACCACAGACCAAAATAAAGGTTTAACAGCCGTAGCATTTTTAATCTTATTGATAACCTGGATAACCCTAACTAAACCGTGGGAAAGAGAGTGGGCTCAAGAAACAAATAAAATAGTACAAAAAAGAAGCGCGCCCAGCCATGTAACCCAGACGAAACTTCTACAGAGGGAAGAACCATTCGTGTGTTATCATACTCCCACGTTCATTGAATCTGTGTGGTTAAAATTAAACAGCATAACGGTGGGAGGATACAATGGAAACAAAAATAATTGGTTGTTGTTAGCTGAACAAGCAGCCAACATGTCAAAACAAGATTGTGTAGTATGTATGGGCCCTAGGCCCATACTTAAGATAATACCAGCTACTCTTAGCTCTGACTGCCTGATAAACGTGATGAACCAAGCAGTACCTGATACAAACTACATCTATTGGGACTTAGTGTACCCTCTTTCTCCTCCAGACAAACAGAAACCGCTGTTCTCTAAAGTCGTCGCAGCAGCTAATTTTACCTGCATCAACAGAACAGGAAAAGGAGCGCAGATAGGAAATAATATAAATTAGCGAATCAAGTGGCAGACTGTAAATAAAAACGTAGACAAAATCAACTACATCCACTACAACATTCAGAGATTGAGCAACTACACTGTGGCTGGATTTGAGGCGGCACATGAGCAGTTGTCAGCTACCTCTTTAAATGGCTTTCCAGAACCGCATTGCGGTGGACATGATTTTGGCAGAGAGAGAGGCAGAGTTTGTGCCATCTTTGGTCAACAATGTTGCACTTTTGTGCCCAACAACACGGCAACAGATGGCAGCTTGACCAAAGTGTTGGATGGACTGTGTGCACTTAGTGTCAAAATGAAAGACCATTCTGGGGTTGACACCTCCATGTGGGATCCCTTTGGGGAGTATTTTGGCAGATGGAGTGGCCTCATATCATATCCTCCATCTTTGTCTCCATAGCAGTGCTTGCAGCAATCCTGATTTTGTGTGGATGTTGTTGAATTCCATTTTTAAAACGATGTTTAATCGCCTTATTAACACAGCTATTGCTCCCCTGGAAAAGCAGCTGTACACGCTGCTTCCTGTTAATGAAAATACTGATGATTTAACTGATTATGAGATCCACTTTCCTGAACCTAATTCTGCCCTGGACTCAGATGATGATAATGTCCAGGCAACTAAGGGTTAACCTCTGAGTGTAAACATTTATTGTAGATGACCTCATAGCAGAAAATCTATTGAAGATGTTATTGAGCGACTGGAGAACCTGTAAATGTGATAATCAGGAGGGAAATGTTGGAATAATTGTAAATACATATTATCACATTTATATTCTTTAATATTCTTTGTGTTTAAACTTATTCCCATTATCTTAAAGTGAACAAAAGTATGTGTTCTTTTTACTAATGCTTTGTGATGAGTTTGTGTGCAGGAAACCTGTTCGACCGGTAACACACCCTGGGCAAAGCTGGCTGTTGGAACAGCTCAGTTGTTTTCCACTCTGGAAAAATGTTGTTCTACAGGCGGACGTGTACCTATGTGTGAATAAGTCTCCAACATGCTGACGTGATGTGGACGTGTACCTATGTGTGAAATCAGTCTCAACCGGTTTTTCCCCCTTCCCTCAGCGGTTGAGACACTGTAACTAGGGCATTCCTAAACTCAATAAAAGGCAAGGAAAAACACAAAGAGGCAGAGCAGGCTGGCTCTCCTTGCAAGAAAGATACTCACTTGTGTCTGTTCTCTGTTTTACAGTGTGGTGTTTTAATAATGTTTGGGGTTTAAACCTGACACTCTACTTGCCCGAACGTACCGGTACCTCTCTGCCCCATGCACAAGCATTGAAAGCGAGCACCTGTTTAGTTGGCTGGACATGTAGTAGGTGAGAAAAGAAGTCGCCTGTCTGGTGACAAAGCAGAAATGCTTTTGTTCATCAAGAAAAACCTGCCACTAATGAAAAAATGACTGGAATAAGTCTGTGAGGACAAACTTACCTGTGTGAGTGTTATTTCTTATTACCCACTGACTTGAAAATGTTACACATGCTGCATTATCTTTTTTTTAAATTAAAATAAAAATTAATTTAAAATGTAACAAGTGAAAGAGTAAAATGAACTGATTTTTTTATGGTTACACTTTGTTTACAATAAAGTGAGATTGGAAAATGTAAGGTACATTTTGACCTTTTCACACATGAAAATCGATATCGGCCAAAATCGGAATCGGCAGGTCAGACTTTCTAAAAATCAGTGATCGGCCAGAAAATTGAAATCGGTGCACCCCTAATCAGCTCAGTTCTTAAGGCCCCACAATCAGCCAGCCTGGAGAACTCAGCTGAAGTGTGTGAGGACTTCCTGAGCTTTTTGACCAACAAGGGTGCAAACATTAGAGCTCTCATAAGCCCTCCTTCTTGTGACCCCTCCATCTCTGTTACATGCTCTGCTGTTTTCAGTCAGTTTGAGCTCGTCACCCTGCCTTTTTTAAAAGACATCACTGACCATATGAAGTCTGCTGGGTCTCCAAATGATCCCATCCCACCTCGTCTTTTTAAAGAGGTTTGTCACACGGTAGCTCCTTCTGTGTCCCAAATCATAAATGGTAGCTTGGCAAGTGGACAGGTACCTGCAAGTTTTAAACACGCAGTTGTGACACCACTGATTAAAAAACCCGGTCTTGACTCCACAGACATGTCCAATTTTAGGCCTATTTCAAAACTGCCCTTTGTTTCAAAGATCTTGGAGAAAATTGTGTACAACCAGTTAACTGCTTACTTAAAGTCAAAGTCAAAGTTATTGTCAGAACTGCAATATGTACAGGACATACACAGGATTGAAATTGCGTTTCTCTCAGTCCCTCGGTGCAACAGTAACCATTTAAACACTAAAACACTGAAACATTTAATAAACATAAGCATAAAATAGTAAAAGTGTAACACTGTCCTGAGTTTTTGCATAGTAGTATAAAAGTATGAAAATTTACACCAACACTAAAACACTAAACATTTAATGAACATAAGCATAAAATGAAATAATAAAAGTGTAATACTGTCCTGAGTTTTTGCATAGTAGTATAAAAGTATAAAAAGTATATCTATAAAATAAACTGAAGGTTCTAGCATTGACATTTGCAAAGAGTGGCAAAGCAGCATATGAGTTAATGTACACAGTATATGTATGAGGTAGTTGATGTTGGTATAGAGGCAAAGGGGCATATGCAGTAAGGCACATAAGGCACATTGGGCATCCTTAAATAAGGCTAGTCAGAGAATACTGTATATGTATCAGCAGTAGTTCAAAAAAGGCGTTCAATACAGAAACAACTGGACTTGTAACAGAAGACGTTTCGCTCATCATCCGATGAGCTTTCTCAATTCAATGAGGAGACTGTGAGAGGGAGAGAGAAGTTATAAGCAAGCTGGGCCACTGATACACACCAAACTAGGTAAATTGGAAGCTAACACACACACATACTTGGGATAACACGTGCCTGCGTTTCCAATTGTGCCTAGCTTCCAATTTAACTAGTTTGGTGTGTATCAGTGGCCCAGCTTGCTTATAACTTCTCTCTCTCTCTCACAGTCTCCTCATTGAATTGAGAAAGCTCATCGGATGATGAGCGAAACGTCTTCTGTTACAAATAAAGTCCAGTTGTTTCTGTATTGAACACCTTTTTCGATTTATCATGTCCTGGACGACTGAGAATCTTCACCAGCATATCAGCAGTAGTGTAGATATAAAAGTAGTGTAAATGTAAACAGTAGTAATAAATGTAAACAGTAGTAGTAATTGTAAACAGTATTAATAAATGTAAACAGTGAATGTAAACAGTAGTATGACTATAGGCAGTAATGTAATACAAACATTAGTGCAAATATCAGAAGTAGTGCAAACTGAATGAGCACATGACCGAGAGTTTAGTGAATAACCCGTTTGATGACACAGAGTCCAGTGTTAAAATCTTTGTGTTGTGTGGTAATGTGTGAGAAGTTTTTTGTGTTAAGGCAGTTCAAATGGGAGGGGAGGCAGAGCAGGCAGAGTGTTTAGCATCCTGACTGCCTGATGAACAGAGCTGTCTCTCAGTCTGCTGGTTCGAGCCTGGAGACTCCTCAGTCTCCTCCCTGATGAAACAACCACAACCTTCTTGAACTGTTCCAATCCGGTTTTAAAACTCGCCACAGTACTGAGTCAGCACTGTTGAAGGTTTGCAATGACATTCTCATAGCCACAGACTCTGGTCACTGTGTAGTTTTGATGCTGCTGGATCTAACTGCTGCCTTCGACACAGTGGACCATCACATCCTCGTGTCTCGCCTGGAGAACTGGGTGGGCATTCAGGGTCCTGCCCTACAGTGGTTTAGATCCTATTTAACAGAGAGAAGCTTTTGTGTGCGTCTGGGTTCTGTGGAGTCCTCTGTAACACCTCTCACATGTGGAGTACCTCAGGGATCTATACTTGGCCCCCTTCCGTTTTCCCTATATTTACTACCTCTGGGACATATTCTCCGGAAACATGGTATTTCTTTTCATTTTTACGCCGATGACAGTCAAATTTATGTTCCGCTGAAACAAGGTAAACAATACTCCCTGAACCAACTTCTGGATTGTATGGCTGAAGTCAGAGCATGGATGTCACACAACTTTTTACATTTTAATGAGAAAAGTAACAGCACACCTGCAAATTAATGAGAAAAGTAACAGCACACCTGCACATTAATTACGGCGGTCCATCCATCCATCCATCCATCCATCCATTTTCTTCCGCTTATCCGGGGTCGGGTCGCGGGGGTAGCAGCCTAAGTAAGGAGGCCCAGACTTCCCTCTCCCCAGCCACTTGGAGCAGCTCCTCTGGGGGAATCCCAAGGCGTTCCCAGGCCAGCCGAGAAACATAGTCCCTCCAGCGTGTCCTGGGTCTTCCTCTGGGTCTCCTCCCGGTGGGACATGCCCGGAACACCTCACCAGGGAGGCGTCCAGGAGGCATCCTAACCAGATGCCCGAGCCACCTCAACTGGCTCCTCTCGATGTGGAGAAGCAGCGGCTCTACTCCGAGTCCCTCCCGGATGACTGAGCTTCTCACCCTATCTCTAAGGGAGAGTCCAGACACCCTGCGGAGAAAACTCATTTCAGCCGCTTGTATCCGAGATCTCGTTCTTTCGGTCATAACCCAGAGCTCATGACCATAGATGAGGGTGGGAACGTAGATCGATCGGTAAATTGAGAGCTTTGCCTTTTGACTCAGCTCTCTCTTCACCACGACAGACCGGTACAGCGCCCGCTTCACTGCGGACGCTGCACCTATCCGCCTATCGATCTCACGCTCCAGTTTTCCCTCATTCGTGAACAAGACCCCGAGATACTTAAACTCCTCCACTTGGGGCAGGACCTCCTCCCCGACCCGGAGAGGGCATGCTACCCTTTTCCGGCTCAAGACCATGGCCTCGGATTTGGAGGAACTGATCCTCATCCCGGCCACATCACACTCAGCTGCAAACCGCTCCAGCGAAAGCTGTAGATCACGATCTGATGAAGCCAATAGGACCACATCATCTGCAAAAAACAGAGAAGCGATTCCAAGGCCACCAAAACGGATCCTCTCAACACCTTGGCTGCGCCTAGAAAATCTGTCCATAAAAGTTATGAACAGAATCGGTGACAAAGGGCAACCTTGGCGGAGGCCAAGGACATCGGGGCATTACGGCGGTGTTACACCATATTCTGTGACCATCATAAATTGTGACCATAGGGGGGCACTGTTGCATTTTTACACCATACTTTGGTGAACATACCTGATAAACTATCATATTCTGTGACCATCTATATTTTCACAGTAGTCATGATATTAGTGGTCAGATGTTGCTTTTAAATTTCTTAGAGGAAGTAGAGTCAGCAGAAAAGTTTGGCTCAAGTATTTAATGTTTTTGGTAAACGGTAAATGGAGCTTATTTATATAGCGCTTTCCAGCCCACTATGAGGGGCCCCAAAGCGCTTTACAATACCAACCATCCACCCATTCATACACGCATTCATACACCGGTGGCGGCAGACTGCCATGCAAGGCGCTTTCCAGTCCTACCGGGAGCAACTCGGGGTTAAGTGTCTTGCCCATGGACACAACGACACATGGTGTGGGGAACCGGGATTCGAACTGCCAACCTTCCGATCGGGGGACGACTGCCATTACCACTACGCCACTTATGTATAAGTTACTGTGGTCACAATATCTGATAAGCGCCATCATATTCTGTGACCGTCTGTATTTCCATAATAGTCATATTATATGATATTAGTGATCAGATTTTAGTTTTTATTCTTTCAAGGAAGGAGAGAGTCAGCCTCCTTCCTCCAAATAATAAAAATTAACATCTGCCCACTAAAATCATGATTATGATGGAAACAGACGGTCACAGAATATATATGATAGTGTTTATCAGGTATTGCAAAGTATGATGTAAAAATGCAACAGCGCCCCCTAAGGTCACAATATATGATGGTCACAGAATATGATGTAACACCGGCTTCCAAACCTTACCGCAGGCATTTCCAGTTTCAGGAAGTTGTTTTGGAAAACGCTGTTGTCTTCCTGACAGTTGGACAACTACCTCCCATGAGCGGTCTGCTAGCTTCATATTTAGCCAGCAGCACTTTGATCCTTTATATCTAACTTTACGTAGTTTCTTTAGGATTTGGGATCAACAATGGAGGTCGACACAGGTAATTCTGAAGTGTTTTTTTAAACTAACTTTACAAACTCGTTGTCTGTCTTTAGTTTTTACTGCTAGCTCCGAGCTTGGATCAAATATCGGCTAACAACAAAACGGACATTGTTCTGCTGGTTAATGATAAAAATAAATAAATAAATAAAAACATATTTTTCTTTTCAGAAAAGAAGAAGTCAGTTATAGTTTTACAACATGGCATATACACTTTGTGAAATCAGTATAAAAATATGCATTTAATTTAAACTATTACTTTAATAAATTCACGAAATGGTGAAATCAGCTGGATAAAAAAAACTAGTTTTGCCATGTGCACGCGCGCGGGTGGGGCAGTTTTATTTCTTTAAAATTTAGCTAAATAAACGCTTTAAATATATATATATATATATATTTCTTAGCCAACATTATAGCACAAGGGTTTCTGAGCTTAACCGTTCCTTAATAAATTCACGTAATGGTCAAATCTGCTGGATTTAAATTGTTTCGCTTTGACGTCTTCCAAACCGTCGCGTGTGCTACGAAAATAAATTATAAATAAATCGAATTTTAGCTCAAATGTCTCATACAGGTCATAGTTTGTAAATAACCACAAATAATTACGTTCTGTAAATTTAAAGAAAATCTGCGGTGTGGTTTATGAGCTATTTAGACAAATAGTAGCAGGGAAAGAAAAAGGAAGCTAACGAGACACATTTACGTCTATAAAACATCAAATTTTATCTCAAACATCTCATAAAGCTAGTCAGTTGTAAATGTCCATACAGTGATTACTTTCTGTAAGTTTGATAAAAATCTGTCATGTGGTTCTTGACTTATCTTGCTAACAAACACTGATCTAACAGTGAAGTAGCTAGTTCATACCTCCAGAGCAGGAGGCCGGGCAGTGACAGAGTCAGTCCGAGCAGTGGAGCCTGCCTTCGGACACATGAGGTGGGACCGGTCAGTGGACCCTAGCGGACAAAAGTGGTACTGCACCATTTTTTGCCAAAATGAAAAACGGTCATATCTGAGCCAAAAATTGGTCTAAAAATATGGGGAAAAAATCCATAAACAAGTCTCACCTCTCTATTAGTCGCAGGGCATGCAAATTAGGCAAAAAACTGAGACCTATAGTCCGGAAAATACGGTAGTTGAAATGGCACAACAACTGTGGAACTAAGAAAGATGCTGAAAAACATACGGAAGAAAAATGGATCATAATAGAGTGACTGCTTCATAAACGTTCACACGACTGAGAGGAGAACAATCACATCATAAACATACTTTGTTAAAATATTATGATTAGAGCTTCTACGTAGATATAACTGTTCGTTCACAAGTTACTGACACTGAGATAACTGACGAGTTCAAGGACGCGTGCCTTTGCTTTCAAAAGTCTGGCACCAATTTTCATTTTTCTTGAAGAGAACCATCGTATTTCAGTTCTAATTGCAGAAAACAAAATTATGGAGGTGTTCAAACAAAACACCCCGACACAAAACGCGTCTGCGCTCTATCAAAGACAGTGAAATAAATATAATCTTACCTATTAGGATTTGACCACATTTTATGGCGGGACTGTTCGGTATTAATCCATGAACAGTCAGTCGTTGGTCCTGTCTGACCACTTCAGGGCCTCCCTGGCCTGTGGTCTGAGCAGGGCGGTGCAGCACTCCCAGCAGGGCTTCCAGCAGCCCCCCACTGTCCCGCAGAGGGCTTGATGGAGTCGACAACCGTTTGGGGTTGAGGTAGACGCACACTTCTTTCAGCTGCTGCTGCTCAGTCCCACCCTGCATGTGACCTGGCTGGCTCTTCAAGATGGAGGCCGGTGGTGACGTCGTCGAGTTCTCCATGCTCCCATCTTTGTGTTTTTGGCGCCGAGAAGGGAGGCGTTTCCTCCTCAGGAGCCTGGCTAACCTTTTGAGAGCGGGTTCGCCATTCGTCCGTGAGCTGCGTCGCTTAGTCTTCTTCTGCTCCGTGATGATCTCGGCCTCCTCGTCACTGAAGCGAACGTGGTTCGTGGAAACGCACTGGATGGCAGCGGCCTGGGCCAAAGCTGCCTCCTCTTCACCTTCACTCAGCTCCAGGTAGAAGAGCTCCCCGTTCTTCTGAACATCATCCAGCCATTCTGGTTCCAAGTCACTATGAAAAAGAGGTCATTGAAAGACAAGTCTTTAAATATAAGAGGGTAAATAAAGCATTTATAATAAGTGATAATTGTTGAATGTATATCTATGTTTTGTTTTTTCAAAGTTTATTATTTTAACGTTTATTGGAATTTGAAAACTTTTCATCTTAGCTGAGGGTTTTTTGCTTTTCATTCAAGTTTTCTCAAATTCAAATGAAAAGTGCAAAGCTTATAAACTGCACTCACATGCAAATGACTCCCCCTCCACTCCCTTCTGAGGGTGTTTAGGGTGTTAGCAGCCAGGCTAACACAATCTTTAAACTATTAAGCCTGTACAGGTAGTCCTCGGGTTACGACGGTCTCGAGTTACGATGTTTCGTGGTTACAACGCATCTCCCATTGACTATGAAAAGCCTTATTTCGAGTTACGCAGTTTTACGTCATAAACGTTGTGACGAACGCGGTTTTACGTTGTAAACGGAATGCGGAATATGGCGGATGGACCAGTTTTACATCGTAAACGTAGCGGAGGAGGAATACTCCACTGTACTGTGAACGCGGTTGAACACCACCCCCCACCAGGCCATCACCATCGTCAACTGCTGATCATCAGACATAATCAGCGTGACCCCCAACCCATTCACAACCCCCATGAGATAGGAATCTTTCTGTATATTGTGTATTATTTGTAAGTTATATGTAAAGTATCTGTATAGTGTCAATACTAAAGAGACATTTTTTTTTTTAGCATTTCTTTTTAGCATTCTTTTTAGCATTCCTTAGAGAGACATTTTCTAGAGAGACACGAACAGCCGGAAACAAATTCCTTGTGTGTGTCAACATACTTGGCCAATAAACCTGATTCTGATACCGCACAGTAAAGTGAACGCGGTTTTATGTCGTAAACGGAATGCGGAATATGGCGGATCACCGGTTTTACATCGTAAACGTAGCGGCGGAGGAATATCGCACTGTACTGTGAACGCGGTTTTACGTCGTAAACGGAATGCGGAATACGGCGGATGGACCGGTTTTACGTCGTAAACGTAAAGCAGCGGCAGAAAATATTGTACTTTACGCTGTGCAGCGGCGGAGGAATACTGTACTGTACTGTGAACGCGGTTTTACGTCGTAAACGGAAAACGGAACACGGCAGATGGACCGAGGAGAATGGCGTCAACAGCATCCTAGTAGGCCATTAACTGTTTTTTCCCTTCATTATGGCTCCCAAATGTATGTGTTTTTTGATAATTATGTAGGGTACTGTGTTAGGATAGGCTAAGTGCTTGGTAATACAGTACTGTACTGTACATGTATATGGTGCAGTATGTACGTATATTCCGACTTACGTCGAAAATCGGTTTACGACGCCGCGTAAGAACGGATCTACGTCGTAAGTCGAGGACTACCTGTATCGTAGTGAGCTTTGGCTGCTGGTGACATAAAAATAGCTAAATATTTAGGTAATTTTTGCTTGGAATCTCATTAAATTGGTACCAGTATCC
>JBBPBX010086001.1:0-14984 GCA_038048925.1 Garcialebias charrua | reverse complement strand
TATGTGAAGCTGCCATATCTTGTCCGCTAGAGGGCGGTGTTCACTAACACAGAAGTAAGTCTGACTCCAGAGGGTTTGCCTCAGACTTTCATCTATGTTTTTAAACAAGTCCCAGTGACTCTGTGTATGTTTGAGAAATAAAGCATTGAGTGTATGATTTGTGAGAAACACGATTTGGCGCTTATTAGAGAGAAACGGGACCAGCAGCAAGAACCTCTACAAGAACAATTGATAAGAGTTCAAGCAACCATTAAGATTATTCATGCAACCAATGTTGGAAAATGTAAAGAGTTGGAAATGTTAATAACACAGATTACAAAGGTGGGCATATGAACGCCAGGGACCGCTAATCCGTTAATCCGCTTACAACGGACCTAACGTTTTTGTCAGCGTAACAGCGGAGTGACTAACTTTTATAATTCATAAGCGGATTTGTGCTATTTTTATTTAAAATGCAGTACCGCTAATAACTAATTATCTATCAGTAAAAACGAATAAACTTATTTAGAAGCTCTTATGCTGGCTCCGTAGCTGCTTGTTTTGCCTTTTTCCCCTCCCTCACCGTCTTGACATCTTCCGGGTCAGAGGTGAACTCGGGGGCTAATTCTGTGGCTAGCTGGTTGTGCTGGGTTTCTTGGATAAATCCGCAGAGAACCCCGCTGTTTCAAGCCAAATTAACGCGGCCGGAGGATTTTATTGTGTGTTTTGTGTCGACCACTCGACGGTGAGTCGTTAGTTTTATGTATTTTAGTTACTTTTCATTAAATCTGTTGACTACCTATAGAATCTTGACATCTTCCGGGTCAGAGGTGAACTGGACGCTAACTCTGTGGCTAGCTGGTTGTGCTGGGTTACTTGGATAAATCCGCAGAGAACCCCGCTGTTTCAAGCCAAATTAACGCGGCCGGAGGATTTTATTGTGTGTTTTGTGTCAACCACTCGACGGTGAGTCGTTAGTTTTATGTATTTGGGTTACTTTTATGTATAAATGCGGTGGCGACACACCCGTGTATTTGAGATTTTAAAAGTGGTCTTAGGGATTAAAAGATCATTCTCTTTTTTGTTAATTTCGTGGCCGAATAGAATATATGTACGTAAAGTATTAAATAAATCCTTTGATTTTTGTAATTTCATCCTTTTAGGATCATTTTAGTTACTTTTCAGTTGGCAGTGTAGTGCAAATATTGCATAACGCTGCCGGCTACCAATTGTCGAATATAAATAGCGGATTAGATTAGCTTCCCCTAATTTTCATAAGACATTTGTGCTTTTGAAATTGTGGACCTAAAAAAATTAATAAGTGTTTTAGAAATTATGGAACTAATTTTTTGATTAGCGTTGCCCACCATTGACAGATTGTGAAGTCAGCAGAAAGTTCAGCAGAAAAATCAACTGAGAATCTCACACAATTAGTCTGGTCAAAAGTTAAAGAACAGCAGAGACAGTTGAAAGAAATGGAAGCAAAACAGACCATCTGTAAATCATTCTTAGAACGTGTGAGACTTAATAAAAATTATCAACAGCAAAAACAACTAGTTGAAACATACAAACAAATTGCCTTATTAGCATAGAGCTTTCAGAAAGTGGGGAAAACAGACAGTAGTGCATCAGTAGAAGAGAAAACTTCTCTGTCTCCATATGCTGTGACACCTACAACCCCACCTGCAGGACGGTATCCCATGTTCCAAAGACGGAGATGACAGGTGAGGTTTGAGGAGGATGAAACTGAGGAAGGGGAGTAGGGCCAAGCTGGAAGCAGTATGGAAGAGAGGATGAGGGGTCAAAGAAAACAACAATATTGAAATGAAGTGCAGAGGGAACTCAGTTTTATTGGTGAGCAAAGTGAAAGGGAATGGGCAGGTTTGATGTCCCCACATCCACGTGAATACGACCGAGCTGGAGAGGGTCGAAAGACATGGATGTACGAGGAGACGACAGGTGTGGGATGTTCAGGACCCCAGAGGGGGGGTAGCAAGAAGCATACAGCCAAGAGCAGACATATCGGTGAACCTCAGACAGAAAAACAGACAAAGTTGTTTTTTAAGGGTTCACTGACTGGAACTGTGGCTGAGTCAGAGGACGAGTTGGTAAGAGGGAGGTCACAGGTACATCCAGATAGTTCAGTGTGTGAACATCCTAGTAGATCAACACAGGAATTTTATACTAGGTCAGCACTGGGATATTCCAGCTCACAGGAATACCCCCACAGTTTGTATGCAACACCACCTAAGGATGAAATGGATGACTTAGGGCAATTAAGTGAGAGGTTCTGTATTGGAACACAACTGCCATTGTTGAGCGCCAAAGGTCCAAGAGGTCAGGTGACAGGTATAAGCCTTATAATATACGAGATCTGGATGCCCTCACTGAGAAATTGCTGGATTTGTCGCAGGGGGGAGGCAGATGGCTAGATAAATTTAACTCTCTTACTATGAGAGTCAAGTTGGCAGCAGGAGATCTAAATGCCACGTTTGCACGCTGTACCAATCAAAACACGTTCCAGACGTACATTAATTCGCAGATATTAATTGTAGGATGTCCGTATAGGATTGCAGAGGCCCCTGACGAAACTCCGTTAACAGATGTGTATTTTGATATAGGTCCAATTATAAGATCGTTACACCTTCCACCTATAGGAGAAGAAGTCCCTGAGTTTCAGTGGGACAGATCAATTGATCCGTGGACATTCATGCAGCAATGCAAAGAGACTTAAGAGAAGGTCACAGGTGTTCGTACGCGATATATTCAGTAGTGTCCATATTTCAGAAAAGCGGTTTTCGACGGACTACCAGCTGAGGTGGTTGATGAGTTGGAGAAGAATGTCGATTTGCTCACGGCCTCACCAGACCGGTGGGAGAAACATGTCGTAAATTGTCTAAAATATGTTAAAAGGCAAGGTGATAAAGAATTAGAGAATGAATTGAGTCAATTGATTAAATTCCAGCTCTCAAAGGCTAGACAGACACAAAACGGTGAGAACAAAGCTAAAGATAAAAAACAGTTAACTGTACAGGCAGTACAAGCTAACACTAAGAAAGCAGTAGAGGCAGTAGACGCTTCTGGGGTGGTTGCTATGCCACAGTGGTCTGAATCTCCTGGCCCGAGAGGCAGAGGTGGACATCCAGCAAGAGGAGCTGGACGGGGCAGGGGAGGTGGCTAGAGAGGGCAAGAGGGGTCCTGGAACATAGGCGTTCCACAAGGGGGACAACAGATGGGTGCTTGCTTTGTATGCGGAATGCAGGGACATTGGACATGCAACTGCGTCCACAAGTACAAGCAACAACCACAACAACAAATGTGGGGACAGCAACAGCCGTACCAACAACACATGGGTCAACAACCATTATACCAACAACCCATGGGTGCACTGCAACCCTTTCAGCAGATGGGAGGTCAACAACAGCTACCTTAACAACAACCACTACCTCAACCACAACCATTGCTACAACAACCTCTACCTCAGCAGTAGGCAGTCCAGCCTTCCCTTGTGCCAGGGGGATAAGGCTACCAACAACAATGAGACATCCCACAGAAAGTCCTGAACGTTGGGGGAGAGGCAGACCCAACCATTGAAGTACAAGTGAGAAATGAAAGCTTGCGATTTCTGATCGACACAGGAACGACCTCTTCAACAGTGACTCACACCCCACCTGACTACGAACTGTCACATAAGTCAGTGGAGGTGATTGGATTTTCTGGGGCTACACAAAGACCCCCTGTAACACGCCCATTACTCACAAGATTGGGCACACAGACTCTGATTCATCCATTCGTGATGGCAAGAAGTGCACCCGTCAACCTGCTGGGGAGAGACATGTTGATCAGACTGGGAGCTTCAATCCTATGCTTCTCAGATGGACTCATGGTGAGGTTGTCGGATGTTACCTCACTGAAATGTGGCCAGTTCACCACTACCCACTCACAGTGTGTGATACAACCAGTACAAAATGAATATGCTGACATGTACTAGGGGCTACTTGAACCTGAAGTCATGGGCGGATGGGGCATCTATTCTGTTTACCTTGCGTGGAAACCTTAGTTACAGGAACTTCAGCCTTACTCAAATCCACCCGACCTCCCACATGTCACCCTCTTTTATGACAGAAGAGGAGATGAGGTGTTTCAGGAACACTTTGCAGAGCAAATAGAGGGTAAAATTCGGCCAATCACAACAGGGAATCTCTATGTGGGAAGAGAGGAAGTAGTTGCAATTGTTAATTTAACTTCTGAGTAGCAGGAGTGGTATATGATGAGCACTGAAGTGGTTCCTCATATTTCACTAGGTTTGAATTCAAAATTTCAGGCTAAAGATTTGGGGCCAATGGTAAAAAGGGCTTCTGAATCAGTTGACTGGGTAAAAACACACATACCGTCTGTCTGGCATTCATCTAGCTGCGAGTGTTTTTCAATTGAGTCTATTGCACATGATGTAGCTATAATGCAACATGAAGAGCTCCCCATGGAGCACGGTCATGAACAAACTGACCACCAGCGTGCCGGTCAGTTGATTGATAGTATGCCTGAGATGTTGTGGTCAAGAGGCCCCACGGATGTGGGACAGATTGCCTGCCCGCCCATTACATTTCAGGTCCAAACCACTTACCCACTATGGATCAAACAATACCCTCACAAACCGACTGCAAAGGATGGTATTGCAGAGACAATCCTAGGATTAAAAGCAAGTGGAGTGCTAGAACCTTCACAGTCTCATTGGAACACACCAATGTTACCTGTGCAGAAAGCGAACACAGGAAAATTCCGCATGGCGCACGATTTAAGGGCAATTAATAAATTGTTAATAACACAAACAGTCCCTGTACCAAACCCCTACGTGGCGTTGAACAATTTGACACCAAACATGAATGGTTCACCTGCTTGGACCTGGCTAACGCATTTTTCTGTTTGCCGCTAGCAGAAGAGTGTAGGGATATTTTTTCATTCACCTTTAGGGGTGAACAGTTGATGTACAAGAGATTACCTCAAGGCTTTGCATTATCACTAGGGATCTTCAACCAAGTCTTGAAACAGGTTTTGAGTGAGGTTCTACTCTCATAGGACACAGTCCTGGTCCAGTATGTTGACGATTTGTTAATCGCTAGCCATACTGTCCAGGACTCGCTGGCAGCAATCCAATCAGTCCTAGAACACCTACACACTGTTGGTTTCAAAGTCAGTAAAACTAAACTGCAGGCGGTAAGACGAGAGGTGTCCTTCCTGGGGAGAGTGATCTCTCAGAAGGGAGCGGGTCATTCATCTTCCCACTGTGACATAATTCTACATCACCCAAAACCGCAGACAGTAAAAGAGATGTTGTCATTTCTTGGCCTGACAGGGTACAGCAGAAATTATATTCCAGATTATGTAGGTCAAACACAGATTTTGCGCGCTTTGGTTAAACAGAAAGGCATGAGAAACCCCATTGCACAGCTGGACTGGGATGAGGAAGCTAAGAGGACGTTTATCACTGTGAAACAACAGATGAGCAGTGCCACAGAGTTGGCTTTGGCTGATTATGGGCGTCTCTTCTACCTTGATGTCTCTGAAACTGACGGGGTGATTAACAGCATCCTGTTTCAGAAACATGAAGGAGGGTGTAGGGTTTTGATGTATGTGTTTTGTTTACTTGACAACATGGAGAAAAGGCATCCACTGTGCACTCAGCACGTAGCAGGTGTGGCTAAGCTGGTTCAGAAAACTGCACATTTGCTAATAGGTCATACACTGAACATTTTAACATCACACAGTGTTGTTACTTTTGTGAACTCACAGAACTTCACCATGTCACCATTGAGACAGCAGAGAATCAACAAAGTCCTTGAAGCACCTAACTTGATGTTCACACAGGAGGGGATCAACATGGCAGACAGGTTAGGTGTAGGCGAACCACATGTTTGTGAAAAAAGAGTTGAGGTTGATGACAAGGTCAGACCTGATCTGCAGGCCATACCATTACAGGAGGGATACGTGCTGTTCTGTGATGGGAGTTGTTTCCGTAGACAGGATGGACAGCTCAGTGCTGGATTTGCAATGGTTCTTCAGACAGATCAGGGTTTTGATACACTGGTGTATGAAAAGTCACAAGGAACGCAGTCGTCGTAGAGGGCAGAGGTCAAGGCTCTGATTTCTGCATTACAGTGGGCAGCAGGTCAACAGGTTACCATCTACACAGACTCTGCATATGCGTGTTGGGCGGCACATGTGGAACTAGCTCAGTAGAGGAGAGGTGGTTTTCTGACATCAAATGGGAAACCAATCAAACATGAGGCAGACATGAGAGAACTAGCAACAGCGTTAATGCTGCCAGGGGAAGTAGCAATTGTGAAATGCAAGAGTCATGACATGGACACAGAGTTCCACACAACCACAGGAAATTGTCAAGCTGATTTGGAAGTAAAAAGAGCATCAGAATACATCAATTGGAGTCAGATGGTGATGGTCACCCCTGAAGAAGAGGGACACATGAGATGGGATAAACAAACCATTGCATGCTGCCAACAAGGGGTGGTTCCTGAAGAAAAAACAGTGTGGCTGGATAATGGAGCTAAAGTGAGGTAAGATGGATTGTGGATACACCCTGAAAATGGAAGATGAGTCCTTCCCCTGAGCCTGAAGAGGAGAGTTTTTGACGAAGCATACAGACTTGTGCATGTGGTCATACACCAGATGAGGAGGAATGTCCTCAACTGGTGGCACCCGTACTTGAATTCATTGCTTATAGCATTTGTAAAGGAATGCACCGTGTGTTCTTTGCATAACTCGAAACCGACGATGAAGCCGCATGAACAAGGCAGATTTCCGACGGAGATGACACCAGGTCATGAGATAATCATTGATTACACAGACATGATCGAGCCAGTAAAGGGTTTCAGATACTTACTGTTTACGTCGATACATTCACCGACTGGTCAGAGGCCTGGTCCGCAAAGAGGGAAGACAACCAAACTGTGATTAAATGTTTAATCAATCATTACATTCCTAGTCATGGTTTTCTTGCTAAAATCAGGGCAGATAATGGTACACATTTAAAAAATGCAGATCTGCAAAAGGTTGAAAAGGCTTTAGGCCTCAAGCATGCTTTTGGGACGGTCTATCACCCCCAGTCACAGGGAAAAGTCGAACGTTTAAACAGAAACCTGAAAGAAAAATTGGCTAAAATCTGTGCACAGACTAAAATTAATTGGCTTGATGCTCTACCAATTGCCCTTATGACTGTGAGAGCATCTGTGAATCGGGGTACAGGTTTCACTCCTTATGAGTTAACTACTGGAAGGTCATTCCCAGGGCCTTAGCAAAACATTGAATGGCCCTCAGAAGAAATTGCTAAGATGTCACATGCAATGTACATTGAAACACTAATAGGTCTTTTGTCCAGTTTCCACCTACAGATCTCTGATTCCATCACGCCTCAGGACAAAAGGCCTGAATGTTCTTTGACACCTTGGGTGCTTCTCAGGGTCTCTAAACGAAAGTGGCCTGAGCTAAGGTGGACGGGTCCATTTCAAGTTGTTGAACGAACCTCATATACAGTGCGCCTCAGAGGTAAAGGCTCAATGTGGTATCATCTGTGTCAGTGTGCACCAGCAGATGAGCCACAGAGGTCATTGAATCAGGTTAAGGCTGACCTGACGGAGCTGCAAAGCTGAACACTCCGGCTTTGCATCTGGAGTAAGTGGTCCGCACGTGCTGTGGGCCTTCCTGCATCTTCATCCTTGAAAACTGTGATCGAGGAAGGTGTAGGTTTCTGTTGCTTCAACGTTACACCATCATCCGTGGAAGTCATCTGTTCTCGAGGAGGTGTTCTGATTCGTGTGGGAAAGCATCCTGAATAGCATCTTTGTTATTGCTGTGGGAAAGCATCCTGAACAGCATCTTTGTTCTTGCCTTTGAGAGCGGACCAGAACGATAGGGAAGTAAGTTCCCCCTGGCCGTAGTTCTTTCTGCTTTGTTGCCTTGAGAGGGAAGAGGCAACTGCAATTTTGTAGCTTCAAAAAGCAGAGTAACAGCAAGAGGAACCGAAGAGGAGCATCCATCCTGTTGGGTTTGAGCAGTATTTGCTTGCCAGTGGATCGGGAAATTGAACAAGTCCCAGCTGGCCTTATTAATATCTTCAGCAATTTGCAGCCCAAAAGGGGGGTGACGGTTCAACATCCCAGCTACCTCTGAGGAAGTCCATTGTTCAGTAAGATCTGAGGAGAGCAAAAGCCAGGGTGTTTTATTAGATCAAAAGGACTAAAATGGTATTTAAAATTTTAATGTGTTTCTACTTTCTTACATTCTTAAATTTATCAAGTTTTTGGGTCAATCATTTATATTTTTAACTTTAAATCTCACATTTTAAGGATCACACATTTAAAATTAGATTTTAGACTTTACCTTTGAGTGTTAAATTAGTGTTACATTTTATAGTTTACTACTACTTTTATCTTAGAGTTGATTTAGTTGTCAACTATTTGCTACTACATTTAACTTGTATTCACATTAAACATTTTTACTATTTTCCTAAGTTTAGAGGTCAACACATCAGCACATACATTTTACTTACAGCCAGGTCTAATTCTTAAGTGTTTGGGGTTATATTTTCCAATTTCAGTGTTACAAATGTGTAAGCTTTTAAGGGTTTTGCTCCATTTCTTCAATTTGGTTTCAAAAATTCATTAGGAAGGTGATGTGTTCATTATAAGACTGACTTTTCTTGCAGGTAATGATCCAGTGATTCCTGTGTTTAAAAAAAAGGAGAAAAAGATGATTTTGTAAACTTTGCATGTATTGAGTGTTTAGACTTTCAACACTGATTTGATTATATGTGTAGCAGTATAGAAATATACCTGGCTAGGAAAATGTCACTTCCTGATATACCTGGCTAGGGAAATGTCACTTCCTGTTAGATAAGTGGGTGGAGTATAAAAGGAGGCAGCAAAGCCTGTTCTGACACTTGGTTTCTTCTTCACGCTCCCACTACGTGGCTCAAACCCGTGTGGGGTTTGGTTGTCATTGAGCAGCAGATCGTGTCATGCGTGCTGTTCTGGCTTTCGTGGTATGAAGACCAAGCTTGTTGCTTCCTCCTCCTCCTCTTGTGCATGTGTCTGCATGTATGTCAGTAGGTGAGTAGTTGAGTTCCATCTCATTGTCAGCTTCAAATTTGCCACTATTGGTGATTAGTTGACTGAATTTTATAGGTCCTTTGCTGAAGTTGGGACCACTGCTGCTTTGACTATGGATGATCACTACTGTTTTGTCTCCACTGAAATCACCATTGTTCTGGCTCCATGGAGGACAACTGCTGTTTGGGTTCTCCAAACTACTGGACTTACTTGACCATCTTCAGATGTCTGTGGCTGCTTCACTGGACTCAACAACAAATTGTTTGGGGCGTGGTCCCTGAACACATGTCAGTGGCGTGGGTAATTAGCCACACACCTGGGTCTGGACTAGAACTTTAATTATTTAATCTTTTTACAAAGTATTTTAAAAGTATTTATAAATACAAACGGAAACTAATAAACTGTTTTATTTGTAAACGTGTCTCAGATGTTCTAAATATTTTCCTAAGGTCTACGAACCGGTGTGCCTTGTAAAATGCATAATTTTAATGAGAACCACTTGGTACCACCACATATGTGTTTACCTTTTCAGGTTGTGTTATTTTAACTGATAAGGGGGTCAATTTTCAATTTCTGTTTTTTGAATTTCATTGCATTTCAGGGTTCATAGTTTGTTGCTTTAAACTGTATTTGTGCTTCAGTATAAACTGTCACGAGTGTTCAGCATGGCTGATGGGCATAACAGAATTTTTCTGGTAGGGGATGTGGTGATGTCGATTATGATTATGATTGTTTTACTGTTGGAGTTTCTCTGCGTTATACCAGGTCTGCAGAAGTGTCGCGCAGTGGCTCATCCGATGGACAAGAGAGATGTCCCCAGGCTTAGAGCATGGTCTCAGATTCAAGATATTGATCACTTGACTCTGAATTTGTCACATAGCTTCCAGATGAACAGTTTGTATAAGTATGCTCAATTTTTGGCTAGAGGGCACCACATCTCTGAGTGTTACGTCTGCACCAAGCTTCTTGTCACTGTATCCCACCTACCCTTGAGTGTGAAGCCCTTAGAGCACAAGTTGTCTTTTTGTTTTTTGCAGTACAGTTCCAGAAGGTACATCAACGAACCACCGAGGTGTGAAGCTAGAAGGTACGAGCTAACACAGTCTGAGCAGGTGGTGGTGTTGAGCCAGTATGTGGAGTGGACGCCTGGTGACCAGTTCCCTATTTGTGTACACCGCATACATCACCAAGACTCTTATCAGGTGGTGGTGGGCTCACTGCCACCGGAGAGCTGCCAAGCGGTGTACCATCCGGGGAACATTCACGTAGGTGACCCTGGGAAGAATGGTACGTTTCCTGTTGAGGATCTAGCTTGGTTATGTGGTCATGCTGTGCTTCTAACCTTACCTGCAAACTGGACCGGAGTGTACGCACCTTTAGTGGTGACGGACGACTCATTTATGGCCTCCATCAGTAATGGGTCTCATTATGTTCGTGAGAAGAGAGGGATTGTTCATAAACCCCATGAATCCATTTGGGGTTCAGATGTACCGCAGGAATTTAAGCATGGGACAACAGGGGAGAAGGTCATGCTTTCACTTTTTCCATGGGCAGGTGTAGGTAAGCTCATGTTGCGTTTGGAAACGTTGGATTACCGTTTTGGGGTTTTCGTTAATTCTACTATTAAGGCTTTGGAGGGCATCTCGGCTGAGCTAACTGCCCTCAGAATTATGGTTTTGCAGAATAGGTTGGTTTTAGATTTGTTGATGGCGTCGAGAGGGGATGTATGTGAGATTATCGGTAGAGACACCTGCTGTACGTACATACCTGATGCCTCCTACCCACTGCACAACTCGAAACGCGCCTGCCGTCCCCTTTTTGCCGCTGGTCACGGTCCCACTGAACCACTGAAGACCGTCTGATGACGTACACTAGGGGGTAGCAGAGGGAGGGGTCTCTGGCTTGTTTTCCGGGTTCAGTTGTTGTTTTAACTAGGGATGTCCCGATCCGATCACGTGATCGAAAACCGGGTCCCGATCACGTGACTTCAGACTCGACTCGACTCGGGCGTTACACACCGATCAGGGATCGGATATATATGTGTATATTTATTCTAAACACAAACGGGAATATTATATTAACTGTATGTTGAGTTACAGAGTCAAATTGTCTCGAAACAAAACGTGCACAATATTTTTGCAGCAACGCCTGCCGTAAAGCAGTGACTGTCGTAAAAAAGAAGCGGAACGCGGCATTAGCTTGAAGTGGAGTCAACAATGTCTGTCGTGTGGAGATTTTTCAAAGTGGATGACGAAGATATTGCGTTTGCAAACTGTACGATTTGTAAAGTTCGTATTTCAAGAGGAGGTAAGGAAAAGGCAGCATTTAACACAACAAACCTAATTAGACACCTCAGAAACAAACACCCGACACAATATACTGAGTTTAACCAGACAACTCAGCCGAAGACGAGCCAGCTCACGCTGCAAGAGACTTTAAAGAGGAAAGAAAAAATGCCCCGTGACAGTGCGAAGGCGCAGGGCATCACAGCTAAGATAGCACAGATGATTGCAATGAGTGACCAGCCATTCGCTCTTGTAGAAGACCCGGGATTCCTTATGCTTATGGAGTACTTAGAGCCCCGTTATGAAACGCCCTCTCGCCACTATTTCACAGAGAAATCACTGCCAGCGCTTCAAAATAAAATTCATAACAAACTACAGGACATGTTATCAGACGTGCCCCATGTTTCGTTTACCACAGACATCTGGAGTTCGTCTGTGTCTCCCATGTCACTACTAAGCCTCACAGCACAATGGATTGACTCTAGTTTTGTTTTACGTCGTGCGACCCTGCATGCCCAGGAGTTTCGTGGATCCCACACAGCAGAGCGCATCCAGCAGGAGATGGAAAAGATGCTAAACAACTGGGGAATCGATAAGCAACGGGTCCACGTCATTTTGCGTGACAACGCTGCAAATATGAAGAAAGCTATGGGGAGTATGGGAGTGTGGAGTGTGGGTTGTGTCGCACATTCTTGCCAACTCTGCGTGCATGAGGGCCTGCTTTCCCAGCGCAGTGTGGCAGACACCCTGGCCAACGCGAGGAAGATTGTAGGCCATTTCAAACACTCACCACTGGCCTACTCTCGCCTTGAAGACATCCAGATGGACCTGAAAATGGATATAAAACGCCTACAACAAGACGTGAAGGTGAGATCCCTCTCATAACATTATCCCACCACTCTTATTTATTGTCATACACTCATAGGTTGCTAATACTGTACTTCACTTCTGCTCTTTTCATATTCAGACGAGATGGAATAGCAGTCTCTACATGTTGCAGAGCCTACTAGAACAAAGACGGGCTCTCAGTGTCTTTGCAGCTGAGCGCACTTTACCTGCAACACTGACAGCCAGTCAGTGGGAACTGATGAAGAAGACAGCTGATGTGCTTGCCCCCTTTGAACAGCTGACCAGGGATGTGAGCAGAGAGACTGCAAGTGCAGCTGATGTGATCCCTGCCATAACAGGTCATTTGTATTTTTATTTATATTGTAACATTTATTGATATTGTTTGAAACTAACCATTCATTCATTCATTCATTCATTAGTCCTCAAACGTATTCTGTCTCGGGAGGAGGATGAGGAGCAGGGAATCAAGACCATGAAGAGGACTCTTCTTGAGGCAGTCGAAAAACGCTTTGCTGATGTTGAAACTGAGCCACTCTTCTACATCGCCACTCTTATAGATCCCAGATACAAAGATCGGCAAGTACAGTAAAATTACAATGCAGCTTTTGTACATTAAGTTTATATAAAGTCAAATCATTACCAGCCAACGCCAATATTAAGCCAATTTATTTGTTCATTTCCCTTTTTGTTAACATTTGGTCAAAGTCAAAGTCAAAGTCAACTTTATTGTCAGAACTGCAATATGTACAGGACATACACAGGATTGAAATTGCGTTTCTCTCAGTCCCTCGGTGCAACAGTAACCATTTAAACACTAAAACACTGAAACATTTAATAAACATAAGCATAAAATAGTAAAAGTGTAACACTGTCCTGAGTTTTTGCATAGTAGTATAAAAGTATGAAAATTTACACCAACACTAAAACACTAAACATTTAATGAACATAAGCATAAAATGAAATAATAAAATTTGGTTCTGTAGTTAGATTTTTAATTGTTTATTATTAATCAAGGCAGTGACCTAACTGAGGAGCTGTGCTATGTGGCATCTCTTGTCCTATGTTGTTTTTAAAAGTGTGTTATTTTTGTGTATTTTTAGTTTCTTCACAAAGTCAGCCAACATGACACTTGCAAAGGAACACCTCATCCAGGAAGTGGCAACGAGAGCCACCAGTGCACCAGTGCTAGAGGAAGGAGGGACTGCAGCAGAGCCAGTAAGCAAGGCACCACGGAGTGAAGCAAGCAGCAGCCTGGACAGCACCTTTGAGGAAATCTTACAAGAGAGGCAGTCACAGGCCCGTTCCGTGAGTAGCACATCAGCAGACGTGCAGGTACAGACCTTCCTCTCAGAGCAAACCACCCCTAAGAAAAGCAACCCACTTCAGTACTGGAAAGAACATGCTGATCAGTTCCCCTCCATGGCTGCTGTTGCAACCCAGTACCTATGTGCTCCTTGTAGCTCTGTGGACAGTGAGAGACTGTTCAGTGCTGTTGCTAATATCCTGGATGAGCACAGGAACAGACTCAAACCTGAAAAGGTGGAGATGCTGGTTTTCATAAAGAAAAACATACACTTCCTTCTGTGAAGCCACAGGAGGAGAATTAAGGAGTGCTGTTCAGAAAAGCATGTTACTAGACTTATTTTATAAATCTGACACTTTAAGTTTCTTATTTGTTTACATGCCTGCTCAGTATTTTAAGTTGGGCTGCTTATTTTAAATTAGACATTTTTATTTCATACTGTTGGACTAAACTTCAATGTGAAGAATTTATTTCTTCTTACTTGATTGTTCAAGCTACCTCACAGCCTTATTTTATAAGACTGACACTTTAAGTTTATTTGTTTACATGCCTGCTGAGTATTTTAAGTTGAGCTGCTTATTTTAAATTAGACATTTTTATTTCATACGGTTGCACTAAACTTTAATGTGAAGATTTTTTTTTTTTAATCTTATTACTTGATTTGTTCAATCTACCTCACAGAAGTACTCTGTTAAATGTTAAGGTAAATAAAATAAAAATTAAGGGACATCTGGATCTGTTTCTTTTTTTTTCTGCATTTTAAAAATGTATTTTAGAAGTATCGGATCGGGACTCGGTATCGGCCGATCCTCAAATTAAAGGACTCGGACTCGGACTCGGGGTCAAAAAAACCTGATCGGGACATCCCTACTTAATACCTCCTGGCATGTTTAAGAATAACGAATACGCTTTGTCTCCTCACCCCTCCCTTCCCCAAGGCCGTGGACATGTGATGGACCCTCAACCAAGCTGATAGTGGGGGAAAAAAGTATTTAGTCTGTCACCAATTGTGCAAGTACTCCCACTTAAAAAGATGAGAGAGGCCTGTAATTGACATCATAGGTAGATCTCAACTATGAGAGACAAAATGAGAAAAAAAATTCAGAAAATCACATTGTCTGATTTTTAAAGAATTTATTTGCAAATACTGTAAGGGTGGAAAATAAGTATTTGGTCACCTACAAACAAGAAAGATTTCTGGCTGTCACAGACCTGTAAAGCTAGATTTATACTCGACGCGTCGCGCAACGCGCGAGGGTGCGCGCGCCAAAAGTGACGCAATTTCACCGTCCCCGCCCCTGCGCGTCGTCTTGGCGCGTGTCGTGCACCTCTGATTTTTTAAAACTCTGCAAGCCTAGTGCGCGCGCGGTGGGCGCTACAGAATTGATTCGGGTGGGGAGCTTTACACCAGAGCCTGCAGCTGCCTGCACCGCTGTGGTCGTGGAG
>JBBPBX010086000.1:0-14984 GCA_038048925.1 Garcialebias charrua | reverse complement strand
ATAACGTCCCTAATTCATGATTTTTCACCTATCATGGTGGTGTCTGAATGTAACCCCTGCGATAATCATGGGACTACTGTATAAATACCCATACATGCATATATAACTACACACAGACATGCATGCATAGCTACATATACATACACCAATACACCAGATCAAAGATTAATATGCAAACACACGGATTAACAAATTAACAGCTGGAATAACGTTGTTTTGTCTCATTCATGTTTATACACGTTCATTTTTTCCTCCTTGTATTTTCTCTTGAATTGTACAACAGTTTTACTTCATCCAAGTCGTTCCTCATCACACCACGAGCTGATGTGCACGTGCTTTAACGAGTGCAGCGAACACAGGGTTGCTTTAAATGTTTCCTCTCAGTTCGTACCTTCCCTCTCTATTAGGGCTGAACAATTAATTGCATTTGCAATAATATCGCAATATGATAAAATTAGATTTTCTAATCGCGAAGGCTGCAATTTGACTGGTCACGTGACACAAATCTTTATGAACACTTAAAAAAAACACCACAAAGACATTTACGATGGTTGCATGGCTAGAATGACAACAACCAGTGCTTCAACTTCAAGTAAGCAAAGTATCAGCCGACAGGGATCACTGACCGAACTGTTTGAACTTCAAACAGTAATTTTTTTATATCTAATTTTTTATATTTATTTATTAACTGTCATGTGAAGTTCAGACAGTAGTTAGGAAGTTCACTTAACATGTTTACTATTATGTTTATGAAACAAGAAAAAATAGAAATGGTGAAAAGAAAAGGCATAGATTTGTTTGCTTTATTGTAATCTCTGCTTTAAATAAATCTGACATTGTTTATTATAAAACAGATTGATTTATTGCTTCTGTTTGTTGAAAAATACTTGAGAAGATGTTTAAAAAATAATCGCGTTTTAAATCGCAATTGCAATTTATAGAAAAAAAAATTGCAATTAGATTATTTTCCAAAATCGTTCTGCCCTACTCTCTATTCTTCAATAAGTTAAGGAATATTCTTTGGACGCACATTATTTCTAATGTTGAACATCAGCTGTGCAGTTTGAACATGTACCAGATCCACAAACTGAATAAGTCGAGATTTAAAAAGTTGATTTGTGTGATTTAAGCTCAGCTTGGTCGTCCTGCAGCTTCAACACATGTGCAATCAAACTAAAACTCCTGATTTCTTCCAGTTTTTGTTAGAAGTCTCATTTTGTTTTATTTTAATTGTGATCAAAGGCTGCAAATCTGTGCATGTTTTACTCTTCATAGCTCCGTGCAAAAAAGAAGTCAAACTATGATAACCCTAACCCTAATCTCAGATAAACAACGTTACTTATTGACTTTTTATATATATATATGAATGTTTCAGTTCAGTGATCCGAGACGACTTCTGCTGTGACTTGGAGATATAGAAATAAACTGAATTAAACTAAACTTTTTTTTAATTAACTCAAGATTTGCAGTTTTTACATCTCTCAACCTGAAGCCTTTGTGTTTCAGGGCATTTTAATGAATAATTACAAATAAAATCTGACACGCTGCTCTTGTAATCTGTATTATATGTGGCCATAGTGATGCACAGAATTAAAGAGAAATAGTGAAAAAGTCACAACGACCGTGCACTGAGCATTTTGCATTGCCCTTAAAAGAACAGAGCTCAATCAAAGAGGAATTAAAACAAAGCAATAATTAATCTCTCCTCCTCTACAGCTTCAGCCCCTGCTAGTTTAATCCAGAACATTCAATTTAGAAATGGCTCAGGCACTAAACACACACCTCAGGACTCCTCCAACTGTACGAGGGCGCACGGTTAATATCAGTTAGTGGATGAAAACACGCCGCGCTGCCATGATGAGTGAGGGCTGGCGGGTCGCGGCCCCCCGACCCACTAATGAGCGCGCCGAGCGGAACAGCATCCGACAAGAGCGGCGCTCTGTAACGCTCTGATAAATGAATAAATAGACGGCTGCACTGCAGACCGAGTGTCCGTGCACCGCAGCAGCAGCCTGGTGTGAAAGATAACGGCAAACAGAAACAGGACAGGAAGAGAGGCGCCAGAATCAGGACCGCTTTGGATCCGTGTAAACGTTAAACGTACAAATGTTAAAAGTTACCCCGTTATAAAGGATCCTGTCCAGCATCTGAACACTGGATAAGAGCAGTTCCATCCATCACCATCCATCCATACATACATACATACATCCATTCCATCATCTTTTACCCACTTCTTCCATTTGTGTCGTGTGTTGAAGCTGTCGGTTCTTTTTTTCTTTTTTTTTTTACAGACGCACAATATTGGATTTTTGGCCAATATCCAATATGCCAATATGTTAGGGATGCACAATATTATCGGCCTGGTATCGGTTTCAGACGATATTAACGTTAAATTTCAATATCGGACGTCAGCCATTCTACTAAAATACTTGTAACCCGATGAAATAAAAGGTGCTGTTTTTGCCTGCAGCAGCAGCACAAAGTGATGACATCATGTATGACATCATGTACGCCTACCTGATCTCATGGCAGAGAGGAAAATTGAACATGTCGGCGGTGTGGAAGGTTTTTTTTTTTTCCTTGGTGAAGATGTCGGATTCCGAAGATTTATGGACTACGTTGAGCATCGCTACATCGTCCCCAGTCTGAGATATTTTTCCGACATAACCTTACTCGAGTTACAAGCCGTCATTTCCGACGTCATTGAGAAGCTAATAGCCGATAGCACTTGGGTGAGTTTTACCACAGACATTTGGACGTCATGTTAGCCCCATTAGCCTGAGTAGTCTTACGGCACAATGTATAGATAAAAACTTTCATCTTAAAAAGTCTGTCCTTCATGCACAGGAGTGCAGAAGATCCACACTGCAGCTAGGAACCTGGAACAAGCCTCCACAAGTGAGACAGCATCACAGGTGACTAATGCTAATAAATAACATTTAACACTTTTCATTTAAAATAAGTTAAAGTGCTATAAATATCATATGGCTGTTACTGAATATATGTCACCAGCTCTTACAGCCGTTACACAATTTTTGTAGCAAATAAGTACCGTATTTGTCGGTCTATAACACGCAGGTTTTTTTTGCTCATTTGAATGCCCTGCGTATTATACACCGATGCATATTATTTATGGATTTTTTCCCCATATTTTTAGACCCATTTTTGGCTCTGATTCACCGTTTTTCATTTTGGGCAAAAAATGGTGCAGTACCACTTTTGTCCGCTAGGGAGACACTTCCAGACCGTTTCTAGCTCATGTGTACGAAAAAAGCCTCCTCTGGTCGGACTGACTCTGTCGCTGCCCGCCCCCTGCTCTGGATGTAGCTGCATTTAGCTGTGAGGTTAGCTGTTTTTGTTAGCAAAATACCGTAACTCATAAACCACACCGCAGATTTTTAAATCCAGCTGATTTGAACATTTCGTGAATTGGTTAAGCTCAGGAACCCTTGTGCTATAATGTCAGCTAAGAAATATATTTTTTAAGCGTTTATTTAGCTAAATTTAAAGAAATAAAGCGTCCCACCCGCGTGCATGCAAATCGGCGAACTACTTTTTAAAATCCAGCTGATTTGAACATTTCGTGAATTGGTTAAGCTCAGGAACCCTTGTGCTTTAATGTCAGCTAAGAAATATATTTTTTCTCGCAAAGAAATAATTGTTTTACCGTGTTTTCTTGTGAAGTCTATCGGTGCTCGCTCGCTTCTGTGGCCGCCATTTCAAGCAGGGCAAATGAGGCGCTGACGCGTCGCGTAGCGGTGACGCATAATAGATGTGTGGTAAACACCGAAGCGTGTTATTTACGGATTTTTCAAATATATTGGCAATAATTGGACAAAGCGTGTTATACACAGGAGCGTGTTAAACCCCGACGAATACGGTATATGGTGCAGTATGTATGTATATTTCGACTTACGTCGAAAATCGGTTTACGACGCCACATAGGAACAGATCTACGTCGTAAGTCGAGGACTACCTGTACTGTATTTTTCGGCACACATTTATAAACCAATGTCTGGCTGAGATATGACCGTTTTCATTCATTCTGACTGAAAACATTGAACACCACCATTTTCAGCCACTAGATGGCACCCGAGTAGTATGGCATGCCGTTGCGTTATGCAATAGGTAAAAGTGGCTATTAATGACACAATCGTCTTACCATAGATTTGCACCTTTGTCCAGCTCGCCTGGAGTAACCGTCAAATCAGCTTCATTTCGCTGCGCCGCCCCGGAGAAATGCAGCTGATTTGACCATTGAAGTGAATTTATTAAGTAAAAGTTCAACCGAGACACATCTTTACTATAATGTCGAGCAAACAAATAAATGTTTTTAAGTGTTAATCTTGTTAAATTCTTGTTAAAGTCCTCCCGTGCACACTCCCGCGGCCGTCATTTTGCAGCCAATCAATTTTTGGCACAACAACGAACCCACATTTCTGGGTTGTCAGCGGTGACGCATAATAGATGCGACTTATAAGGCAAAGTGACGTATTTATGTTTTTTCTACTTTATTGAGACATATTTGGACTGATGCAATTTGTACGGCAGAAAACACAGTACCGGTACATATTTTTCTCTGCTGTAGAATTAAAATACTACATTATTCTGCATGGTCTTTGTCAGTTTGGCTGCTGCCAAATGCAGATGACAAAAAGGGGAATGAAAATGATGTACCATATTTTCTGGAATATAGATTGCGGCTTTTTATCATTTTTGCATGCCCTGTGACCTATATTTAGGTGCAACCTATTTATGGCTTTTTATCACTGAAAAGCGGAAATGCACTGTATGGGTGCGCGCTTGGTGTTATTTACGTTCTAAAATAAACTGATTTGTAATCATTTATTAACAAAAATTAAACAGAGACACACTAACATATATATTCAGCTAACAATTTTTTTGTAGGCGTTTCTGTACGGTAGTTAAATTTTAATGAAACGCAGGGTTTCCGCCCGCTGTGCGCGCACGTATTGTTTCATCAGTCGTAGCGAAACAAATTTTTAAATCCAGCTCATTTCACAATTACGTTCATTTATTAAGGAAAAGTTCAGCTCAGACACATATTTGCTATAATTTTTAACAAACAAATAATTGTTTTTAAGTGTTAATCTTCTTAAAAGCCTTGCTGTGCGCTCCTGTGGCAGACATTTGCAGCAGAGCTAAACACGGTCCACATTTACGTAGGTGTGACTAGGGCTGGGCGATATGGAAAAAATCATATATCACGATATGGACTTTTTTATATCACGATAACGATATATATCACGATATAAAAAAAAACTTTGGTCCAAATTTTTCCTGTACACACACACATCGTGTTGTATATATACAACACGATGTGTGTGTGTGTACAGGAAAAATTTGGACCAAAGTTTTTATTTTATTTTTTATTTTATTTTACTACAGATACAGTTACAATTATAAGAATGTGAACAAAAAGAACAAGGAAATTTGGACCAAAGTAGAAACTTTGGTCCAACTTTGGACCTACTTTGGTCCAAATTTTTCCTGCAGGTGGCGGTAAAACAACGGCTGCTAATAAAACCCACGAAGAAGAAATCTGCTCTGACTGGAATCTGGAGTAAACAAGGCAAAGAAACAGAAAAGAGAAAACGTTGCGTTTGATTCCGGTTCTGTTGTGTCTCTGGTCTGTTTTGTATTGGTTAACTGGACCCGAGTTCGGACTCGGTTGGACTTCGTGTCCTCTGGACCCATTTTGTCTCCGAGTTTCAGCGGAGCGAAATAATGGAAGCTAACAAGGTGAGCTTCCCCCTCTTTTTGGTAAAAGTTCTTCTTCTTGGGCTGCCTGCGCAGCTGTTTCTCCATGTTGTGACACCCATAGATATCTGGTGACACCGGCTTCATGCCGGCTGCGTCTCTGTTGAACTCGAGTTTAACAACGTAAAGCATGTGTCGCAAACCCGCGCGTGCGTCAAACATAAAGCAGCGCCGTCATCTCGCAAAACCACAATATGAAGCTTCTTTGCGACCGTTATTTTTTTATTCTTATTTATCACGATAGAGACGATAGAAGGAAAGTAGCACGATAGACACGTTTCTATCGTCCCCACGATATATATCGTCATATTGCACAGCCCTAGGTGTGACCTATATTCAGGTGCGACCCGTATATGGATTTTTCCAATTTTTTGGCAATAATTGGACAATGCGACCTACGGTATATTCCGGTGTGACCTATATTCTGGTGTGACCTATATTCCGGAAAATACGGTAACACTTCAACATGGATTACGTTCAATGTCAAATTTATTCATGACATTTACTCTCTCTAACACAATGACAACACTCGAACAGTGCACATTTGTAAATGTTCACAAATCTAAACTCAACCTGTTCACAAGCAACAAGTGAAACGTGCATAAGTAGTCGTGCATTAATAGATACACTTGACAGTTTCTTAAATTTAAAATTAAATTAGAACAGAAGTCTTTTATATCGGTGAGTTATTTTGATGGAATGGTCGGTGTCCAATATTTAAGTTTATCGTTAATATCGGCCGATACAGATACCATGCTGATAATACTGTGCATCCCTACTTTTTTTTGTTTGCATTCTTGATCTAAAATCAATGAAGAGACTGATGAAATGAGGATGAGTGGAGACGTTTGCACGTCTGCTTCTGTCTCACCAGCTCCAATTGTTTGAAGAGTGTGGCGAGTAAAGTTTTAGACATTCGTTTGAAACTTCATGCACAACCGGTCACACACCGGAGTGTCTTAAAAAGTGACCAAGACGCACAGAGCAGGCAGACGGCGTTGCAGGTGTGTGTGTGCTCTTACATGTGGACGTGTGGGGGTTGGAAGCGGCTCTGGTTGATGTTGTAATGTGTGAAGGCCTGCGTGGGGTTGGAGCTGTACTCGTCCACCGTGACGGTCACTTTGCCATGAGCCATCCTTCCGCCGTTTGGACATGAGACGCCGTCCGATCAGCGGGATTCAGCAGCGAGCCGTGCGGCGGTCATCCTCCAGAGCCACCGTGCAAGAAGCCCAGGAATCCTCCCAGCAGCACTCCCACCTCGACACACTGCAGCCTGCAGCACAACACACACACACAATCAGCTGCTGCACAACATCAAGAAAACTGTGTCATCGGCATAAAACAGTATTTGTGAACAAGGTGATTCTTAAAGAGGTGTTAGACCCCAACACACACACACACACAAAGAAAAAATAACCACTATCTGAATGCACAGTCACAATTTTTTTTTTAAAGCACCTAAAACTAATATTTCACACGCAAAGAGGTATAAAAAACATGTTAAGTAGAAAGTGATTTTATAGTTTGACCTGTGGAGCGTGAAACAGCTCTACTTAATTTAAAACACTGTCAATTCAAACAGAGCGGTGCAAAACCTAACACGGGTCTGAAAAGATGATCCTGCAACATCTAGAAGCTCTGCGACTTGAAAACCTGTTGGTTCTGATGCAAATGGGTCCAAATGTTTCAAAAATGACAACGGGTTGATTAGAATTAAAAAAAAAAAACATGGATTTCCCATAAAAAAATAAAAAAAATCTTGCCTAAAAGTCTGAGCCAGTCAAAAAGTTGCTGTAAAGTCTTCAGTAGAAGGAGGTCTTCAGAGGGTGCACATGTAAAGTCTTCAGTAGAAGGAGGTCTTCAGAGGGTGCACATGTAAAGTCTTCAGTAGAAGGAGGTCTTCAGAGGGTGCACATGTAAAGTCTTCAGTAGAAGGAGGTCTTCAGAGGGTGCACATGTAAAGTCTTCAGTAGAAGGAGGTCTTCAGAGGGTGCACATGTAAAGTCTTCAGTAGAAGGAGGTCTTCAGAGGGTGCACATGTAAAGTCTTCAGTAGAAGGAGGTCTTCAGAGGGTGCACATGTAAAGTCTTCAGTAGAAGGAGGTCTTCAGAGGGTGCACATGTAAAGTCTTCAGTAGGAGGAGGTCTTCAGAGGGTGCACATGTAAAGTCTTCAGTAGGAGGAGGTCTTCAGAGGGTGCACATGCTGCAGGTCTGCCTCCTCACACAACAAAATGAAAAATGAAACCAGGAGATTCAGAGAAACATCTGAAGACGTCTTCACGGCGTTGAAGATATCTGAGCAGTTCTGCATCGCTCGCCTGGCTCTCCTGCACGCCTCCTTGCACCTCCTTCCTTCTCCGACCTGCCTGACTGCAAGGCGAGTGTTTGACGTGCGTTTTATACCAGATGGTCCTGATGCAACCACACACCAGAAGAAAAAACAGATGTGTATAAAACCTCCCTCATGCAGCAGGTCTCAGCAGCACTGCTCACTTCATGATGACAGTTCCTCCTCAAACTCTCCTGTTTTTCACATGAAACATTGATTTATAGTTTCTGGGTCAGTGCATGTGCTCATTTCAGCCAGTGGCTTTAATCGCTGCCTGAGAATAAATAAATAAAAAACTGTAAATTTATTCAGATTTATTTTTTTTTAAACGAGGCAAAGTCAGATTAGCTCTGCACATTATATTTACATGGAGAAGAATTATTCCAGGTGCTGCTGCTAAATTATTAATTTATTATTTTTTAATTATTCCAACCTGACACACTTGTAGTAGTTGTAATAATAATAATAATAACAATAACAATAATTATAATTATAATAATAATGATGATAATAATGATGATAATAACAATAATAATAATAATGATAATAATAACAATAATGATAATAATTATTATTATTATTATAATAATAACAATTATAATGATGATAATAACAATATAATAATAATAATGATGATCATAATAATAGACACGTGTCATTAAAAGGAGTTTTAAATGGAGGTTATAGTTCGCAGCACGCGTCGCGCGCTCCTCGGCGCGTGCCACAGACAACTCGCCTGTCTGTCTGTCTGTCTGCCTTGTGGCTGCAGTTTAGCTGCAACTAGCTGTAGTTTAGCTGCAACTAGCTACAGTTTAGCTGCAACTAGCTGCAGTTTAGCTGCAACTAGCTGCAGTTTAGCTGCAACTAGCTTTAGCTGCTACAAGCCGCGGAGGAGACACGTTTGGAGGAGGCTGCAGCTCGGCGCTCTGCCGCCTCCTCCTCCGCGGCGGAGCACGGACACTCGGCAGCTCCTGGTGGAGGACTCTCTCTCCCCCGGGGGGAGCAGCGACACAGAGAGCCTCCGTCCTGAACTCAGAAAAATAATAAAAAGGAGGTCGGAGCTCCTGCTCCGCTTCGGAAACGACAAGCGCTTTGTGTGAGGAGGAATGTGTTCTCCTCCCGCCCGGTTCGGCTCCGGAAGCCCAGAGAGGTCGCTGTACCTTCGCGGTGTGGAGGCTGGTTCTCCTGCGGGGGAGTCTCTGGCCCGGCCGGGGAGCACAGTCGGGTCGGGGGGTCGCCCTCTTCTACGCGGCGGAGGGACACGGATCCATGCGGCGGCGGCGCGGGGTGAAGGGGCTGCTCTGTGCGCGTGCAGGGCAGAACCTTCGACCCGGCGGGACCTCCTCTCTGCTCCTGAGGAAGAGGAGCCAGACGAGGAGGAGGAGGAGGGGAGCGAGAGACGCTGACAGAAGGAGGAGAGAGAGAGGAGCAGCCCCGGAGCCGGAGTGCAGTGAGTGGAGCTGCCACTGGGGTCAGAGAGCAGACAGAGGAGCAGGGAGCGAGCACAACCCCCACTGCACCGGGCGCGCGCACGGCGAGGCGCAGGCTTCTCTGCTGCGTTCACTTACCGTCGGAAATTATGCTTCCTGCAGAGAACCACACGGAGGCAGCTCGCGATGAACACAAGGAAGAGAACGATGCGGTAACATGGGAATAATGTTACGTCCACAAGATGAAATGGAGTGAAAAAAGCCCCCCCCATGGAATAATTTGGAAGAATCTGACTTAAAAACGTACATTGCATCTATTGAAAAGCTTTCTTTAAATAATCAGAAGCTTAGAAAAACAAGAACAATTTTTACAAAATTCTATGTCTCATAATCAGACCGCTGTATGATATTGCATTGTTACTTATATCTTTGTTTAATTTTTGCTTTTTGTTTAATTTTACTTTCTTGTAATGAACTCTGTTCTGTATGATATTTTTGTACTATTGTCAAAATTTGGTTTAATAAAAAAGAGAAGAAAAAAAAAACATGTGAATAATGGCGGCCGTGGCGTAGTGGTAATGGCAGTCGTCCCCCGATCGGAAGGTTGGCGGTTCGAATCCCGGTTCCCCACACCATGTGTCGTTGTGTCCTTGGGCAAGACACTTAACCCCGAGTTGCTCCCGGTAGGACTGGAAAGCACCTTGCATGGTAGTCTGCCGCTACCGGTGTATGAATGTGTGTAGCACTTTGAGATTTTCACTAATGAAAAGTGTGTTATAAATTGAATTCATTATTATTATAATAAACATCTACTGTAACTGAACTGATAAAATGTATTAAAGGTGGGGTGACATCACGTTTGAACTTTTCATAAAATGGCTCAACATACAGTATATATATTTTATCATTCAACTATGTTTGTTGTTGCAAACAAAATTATAATTTAATGAAAATTTGTTGAGTGAGCCTTTTCACTTTCCCGAAAGATGGAATACTTTGGACAAATCAAACAAAGCTGTCCCCCTCGGAGCCCCCCTCGCTCCACCTGAACGGTAAGGCAGAACCAGCTGTTTCTTGTTCAACCCCCTGAACTAACTTCTGCTTCCCAAACTGAAGACAAATCGCTAAAATCTAAATCGCTAAAATCTAAACTTAGATTGCTAAATTCGTCGGTTTATATGATGTGCGCTATTGTTATGTAAAAGGGGCGTTCTAGGAGACATTCCTGTTTGTACGTCACAAAATTAGCAAGCGGAAGTAACCGGATGTCACGTGAAGAAACAGAGAGCGAATTTTAAACTCACTTTTTAAACGAATTTTCATTAAATTATCATTTTGTTAGCAACAATGAACATAGTTGAATGATAAAAGATATACTGTATATATATTGTGCCAATTTATGCAAAGTTCAAAAATCATGTCACCCCACCTTTAAACTATAACGTGTTGCTTAAACAGACGTGTATGTAAAAACAAATTGATTAAAGATTTAGTCTGGTTGATTAAGATAATAAAGTTTTTTTTTCTTTTTACTTACAAATTTCAAATATTGCCTTTAGCTGTAAAACTCTTTCATTTTGCTGTAATTTTTTTTAAATCCTGAGCTTGTGTTTACATAAGTGCTTATCTGCTCATGTTCGTGCTGCTGTTGTTCAGCATATTGTTTCTGTACTACTTGTGCTTAGTGTATTTCTTAGTTTAACATATTTCTTAGTTCATATCTTAGATCTTATTACTGTTTATTATTTTACAGTCTATACTTTTGTTGGATGTAACTGGGACTCTGTGTACACAATTTCGTTCCACCACATGTACCACATATGATGTGAATGAAAATAAAGAACCTTGATGGTTTTGTTGTTGTTTTGTTGTTTGTTTGTTTGTTTGTTTGTTTGTTTGTTTGTTTGTTTGTTTGTTTGTTTGTTTGCTTTTGGGGGGTGTTAATTCTCTTTAAATAAATGTAAGTAATAATTTAGAAATCTTATTTTTCAATTTAAATAAAAACATATGCAGCTATTGAGTTGTTTGGTGTTATAATTCATGTTAAATCTGTTTTTGTTTGTTTTGTTTAATTATATATAATACCAATTTACTGAAAAAGTCTGCCCAGGGTATTTTACAAGAAAAAAAATCTGATTCAAGTCACAAAAAAGTTTTCATTCATTCATTCAACCTTTATTTAGTCAGGTAAATCTTATTGAACCTCATGGGCTCATTTACGAAAGCGACCTGCTAAAACTAAAGAACGATGAACAGCAATGGTAGAATTTCCTTAAACAATAAACAAACAATAAACAATAGAAAACAAAAAAGAGAAAAAAAACAAAAGAAAGAAATACTTTTTTTTTATTTTTCTGCATTGGTTTTTGCCAGGATTCCAACAGATTCTGAAAACCATTTAGAGAAGTTCAATCATCATGTCATCTAGATTATTTTTGGAAGAAACATTTTGGATTTCTTCCGAAAGACTTCATAATTACATAACTTGACTTTTTTGTTATGTACAGTATTGACCTGGATGATTGAACATACTTACTCTTTTCTTTTTTCTAATTCAAGTCAATTCTAATTTTTAACTATTCTAATCAAATTCATGTACTTTTCATGAATTGTATATGCATAAATCAAATCAATGGCGTTTAGTCCAACATATAGTGTTCAGAAATGTATCATAAAAAGCGTATGTGATTTTAATTGTTTTACTGAGTAAGCCTAAGCCATCATGTAGGTTGCTACAACTATGACCAGAACCTGGAAGATGAAGTAACAAAGATTAAGCGCCCCCTAGTGGCAGGCTGCAGTTAAGTTTTTAGGTCCTGCTCCTCCATGGAAATAAATAAAACATTTTCCTGACAAAAACAAATAAATACATTTCTGATTTTCCTTTTTTTTTTCAGGTTTGGATCTTTTAGCGTATAGGCTCCGGCAGAGCTCAGCATACTGCCTGTACGCCGCTCTACGTGCGTATTCTGTGCGCACGCGTTCACAGGCACAGCTCTGCGTTCGTTCTCGCGTTAAATGCTCGCGTTTTCACTCCAAATTCTTGTCGTAATTTGAGCCGCTGCGCGCAGAGCGTTTACCTACGGGACAAACAGGTCGCTGATTGGTCATTTGCTGACACGCCTACTGAATTGATTGACAGGTCGAGTGGGAGACATTAAAAAAGGCATGAGCTGGCTAGCTGCAGCCGCTATGGTGTTTCTAAACTTTATATGTTAATAAAAAGTTCTAAAAAATAAAAACAGGGAGCGCTGGTCCTGCAGCCCACCAGGAAATATTTAGAACGTCGCGCAGCCAGGTAGGACATGAGTTATTATTCGCTCGTGACAAATTCATTCATTTCAGTCATGGAGTTAACGGAGGAGGAAGCAATTACTTGACTTTTGGCAAAAAAACAAAAGAAAAGTCCAGATCAGCGATGAAGAAGGGGAATTTAATTCATTTGTGTCACATACAAAACAGTCCGGCGCCGGGCAGTTTATTGGGAGACAACGCGCTTCACGTACGCGGTCGTAAAATTTGAGCTTTGCGCGTTCATGCCCTGGGGGCTACGCTTGTGCCTCTGCGTACGTACGGCGTAGTGCAGCGTACTGCATTACGCTGAGCTCTGCCGGGGCCTTAACACTCAGGCCCTGTACACACGTAGCCTGGTGTTTGAAAAACAAATATCTGCGCAAAAAAAATATCTCCGTACACACATGTTCAGATATTTAAAATGTTCGTCTACATGTCCCCATTTTTTTCACCACAGAGCATTGTAAAGAGTATGCCCAACCCATAGGTGGCAGTGTAGTGCCGTCACAACTCTTCAAAGCAACGACAACTTCCTGTTATTATTTTTCTTTCTTTTTTCATTTGTGTGGACAGACCGCGAGGTTGAACTACTATTAAATACCGTGTTGGAGTACAAAGTTAATAAAACGCAGGAAAATGTTGACTGGGAATCATGTCAGAGCAGGTATGTTGACATTTTTAGCGCTTTTTTCTCCGAGCAGTATGTCACGTCAGCGCCGCTCCAGCTGGAGCAGAAACCTCCGGTTCTGAAAGTCCACACGCAGACTCGAACACGGAGAATTCTCAAATCTCCACTTTGGTCTGAGTTTTTTTATTATTCGTTCATAGTTACATCAACCGGAGTTCACGTGTGGATGAAAGGCCAAACCGCATGATAAACTGTTCGGTTTTACTGATGTCCGGCTACATGTGTACAGGGCCTTAGTGATTAGCATAAATCTTAGTGTATATTTTACCTTATTTACTGTTTCTTTTAATACTTTATATTTTGCTATTTTTTATTTCAACTAGGACCCTGTGTACATAGTTTTGTTCCACCTCATGAACCACATGTGATGGGAATGGCAATAAAGTTGACCTGAACTTGATTTTTGTTGATTCGTGGAGTTTTACGAGGCCTACAGTGTTGTGTTACAGAGTGACAGTCTGTTTGGAGAGCTGGGAGGATGTGCACACAGGACCTGTGTAGGTACAACCTCATGTCCCTAGTCTGCAGCTGACCGCAAAAATACAACACAGCACTATTTTTAAAAAGCTGATATTTTGGCTTTAATATGAACAGTGGGAGGTTACAGGTGTCACTAGTCCATCTTTATCTAGTAGTCCAGAGCTCTGCAGAACATTGTAGAGGGTTTTTGTCTCCTCCCACAAACCAAACACAACTGTTGTAGGCTATTGTGTATTTGTTAATGTGGTACAAGTGTGAATAAGCTATGTTTACATGGACATAAGTAATCGGATCAAACGGCCGATCGGAACAAAAGTGCGTCATGTAAACGCTCTGTTCTGGTTATTTTTTGTGTATTCGGCGTGATCCGACCTAATTTGTGATCCGAATGAAACGGGTGGTTTACGCCGATCCGTAACCCGATCTGTGATTATGTAAACATTTGATCTGTTCCTTTTATCGGACTGTGGCAACTGTCCTGACTGCGCATGTGCGCTGCGCACCCCTCCCCTCTAGCACCAGTCCAGATCTAGCACTAGTCCAGCTCTAGCACCAGTCCAGATCTAGCCCCAGTCCAGCTCTAGCATCAGTCCATATCTAGCACCAGTCCTGGTCTAGCATCAGTCCAGATCTAGCACAAGTCCAGCTCTAGCATCAGTCCAGATCTAGCACCAGTCCAGCTCTAGCACCAGTCCAGCTCTAGCACCAGTCCAGCTCTAGCACCAGTCCAGATCTAGCACCAGTCCTGCTCTAGCACCAGTCCAGCTCTAAGCACCAGTACAGCTCTAGCACCAATCCAGATCTAGCACCAGTCATGATCTAGCACCAGTCCAGGTCTAGCACCAGTTCAGATCTAGCACCAGTCCAGATCTAGCACCAGTCTAGATCTAGCACAAGTCCAGATCTAGCACCAGTCCAGCTCTAGCACCAGTCCAGATTTAGCACCAGTCCAGCTCTAGCACCAGTCCAGATCCAACACCA